>JAPQNM010002745.1:10000-59937 GCA_029783475.1 Metacarcinus magister
AGCTTTGATACGTGATCTAAACAGGTACAGAACAGTATGGATGAGGTGCCAGCTATCAACTGTAAACATATTGGTACCTGTATGTTACCTTTCCTCCCTCCTCCTCCTCCTCCCTCCTCCCTCCTCCTCCTCCTCCTCCTCCTCCTCCTCCTCGTACAATTCACCACCTGGAGCTATTTCACAAGTGTCTGTTTATTTGTGTTTTTTTATTTCTCGTTTTTTTCTCTCTTTTTTTCCTTCTTCATCTTTATTTTCTTTATATATTTTTTTCCATCTAGTGTTTTTTTTCTGAATTTTCTTTTTATCTAGTGTGATTTTGTTGTTTTTTATCATGTGTGTGTGTGTGTGTGTGTGTGTGTGTGTGTGTGTGTGTGTGTATGTGTGTGTGTGTGTATGTACGTGTGGTTGGTTGGGTTGGTTGGGTGGCAGGAGCAGGAAGTATCGAGTTGTTTTTGTTTTTCTTTTGTTTTTTTTCTACTTATATTTTTGTTTGTTTACCTTATAGTGTGTTGTTGTTGTTCTTCGCCGCCGTCCACCTGTCACTGTTTATATCATCTTGATGGCTTATTTGTCTCACCTGGCTGTCTGTGTGTGTCTGTTTTGTTGTTCACACTGATTGAGAGAGAGAGAGAGAGAGAGAGAGAGAGAGAGAGAGAGAGAGAGAGAGAGAGAGAGAGAGAGAGCAATACCTCCTATGACATTTTAAATATCTAATGCTTCACATCCTGACATCTTTTTCCTTCTCTTTCCTCTCTTTTTTCCCTCTTTTCCCTCTTTTTCCCTTCTTTCCTCCTCTTTGTTCCCTCTTCCCCCTCTTTTTTCCCCTCTCTTCCCCTTTCTTTCCTCTCTTTCTCTTCTCTTGTCCCCCTTTCTTTCCTCTCTCTTCCTCCTCTCCTATCTGCCTCTTCCTTTCCTCTCCTCCCTTCCTTCCTCCTTCCTCACTTACTGAAAAGCATTATTCTTCTTTCTTTTCTCTCCTCTTCCTTCCTTCCTTCTCTCTATTTTCTTTCCTCCTCTTCCTTTCCCTCCTTCATCTTTCTCACCTTACCTAATTCCTCCATTATCTCCTCCATTTCCTCACCTCCTTCATCATCTTTTCTTTATTTTCTCTCCTCCCTCTTCCTTCCTTCCTTCCTTCCTTCCTTCCTTCCTTCCTTCCTTCCGTTATCAAGTTAATGTCTCTTATCCAACCACCTCTTTCCTCTCCTTTATTTATCTGTTTTTTTCTGTAATACTTTTTGTTTATCCTTGTGTTTTTGTTTTTCTCTTCTTCCTCTCTTCCTCTTCCTCTTCCTCTTTTCTCTTTTTTTTCTCTCTCTCTTCTTTTTGTTTTTCTCTTCTTCATCTTCGTATTGGTTCGTCAAGTTTTGTTTTTCTTCTCCTTATCTCCTGTTTTAATGGTGCTATTGACCTCTCTCTCTCTCTCTCTCTCTCTCTCTCTCTCTCTCTCTCTCTCTCTCTCTCTCTCTCTCTCTCTCTCTCTCTCTCTCTCTCTCTCTCTCTCTCGTTCGTTCGGTCATTGGTTTTCTCGTGTTTTGCAATTGCACTATAAACACACACACACACACACACACACACACACACACACACACACACACACACACACACACACGGACAAACACCCGCTGCGAGGCTTTGAGGAGAGAAATTGGCGTGTAAGCGATCAAGGACCCCCCCCCACCTCTCTCTCTCTCTCTCTCTCTCTCTCTCTCTCTCTCTCCTCTCTCTCTCCTCTCTCTCTCTCTCTCTCTCTCTCTCTCTCTCTCTCTCTCTCTCTCTCTCTCTCATTCGTCTTCTGGAAATAAAGTGCTTGGTATCCATTTACTTCCGAGAGAGAGAGAGAGAGAGAGAGAGAGAGAGAGAGAGAGAGAGAGAGAGAGAGAGAGAGAGAGAGATGGGTCACTACCACTATACTGTACTTAAAAGCAGCACCCCACCTTAACTCTCTCTCTCTCTCTCTCTCTCTCTCTCTCTCTCTCTCTCTCTCTCTCTCTCTCTCTCTCTCTCTCTCTCTCTCTCTCTCTCTCGCTCTCTCTCTCTCACTAGCCATAAAGAAAATCTATCCAAATATCCAGTATCATATTTTTCAATCTCCGGGCGGCGGCGCAGACGAAGGCTCAACAAGACCTAAACATTTCCTTCTAAAATTCACACGACGCCCTTGGGAGCCTCTAAATTACCACCCTCCTGACGGGGACTTCCTCCACGTCATTGAATGTGGGGAGGAGGAGGAGGAGGAGGAGGAGGAGAAGGAAGGGAGTGAGGTTTTGTAATGTGAAGCTAAGGGTGTAAGGGGTAAAGAAGGGGTAAGGAAGGGGAAGGAAGGGTCAAAGGGTGGTATGGCAAGGGGAGAGTAGAAGGGGAAGGTAGTAGTAAAGGGAGGTAAGTGAGGGGAAACACAAGGGGAAGGGATGCGAAAGAGGGGAGAGAAAAGGGGGAGGAAGAGGAAGGGTTGGAGAAGTAAGTAAAGGCAAGGGGTGGTAAGGGGGGAGTAGTGAGGGTGGGAGTAAGGTAAGAGAGAGAGAGAGAGAGAGAGAGAGAGAGAGAGAGAGAGAGAGAGAGAGAGAGAGAGAGAGAGAGAGAGAAGGGGAGGAAAAGAGGAAGAGAATGTTATCATCCCTCCTTCCCTCCCTCCCTGCCTCCCTCTCTTCCCTTCCTCCTCATTCCACTTCATCATTTTGTGTTCACTTGTAAAAAAAACACAGTCCTGGGTGTTTGCTGTTTTGCCTTTGGTGCTGCGCCGCTTTTTTCTCTCTCCCTCTCTCTCTTTCTCTCTGTTTTCGTTTTTTTAACCGAAGGGAACATTTTTATGCTCTCGACTTTCGGTATTTTGCATTTCAATTCACGCTTTTCCATTTCGGTTAATGTTTTTTGCATTTTCAGATTCTGTCGCTTTTTCTCCTTCCCTTTTTTATCCAATATTTTTTTCGGCTGCCGTTATTGCGTTTCAATTCCTGTATTCTTTTTTAAACCCAGTTATTGCCTCTATATATATATATACATATATATATCATATATATATATATATATATATATATATATATATATATATATATATAAACACACACACACACACACACACACACACACACACACACACACACACACACACACACCTTGGTGATGTCCGTGCCAGCTATAAATCCCAGCATGTCATTTGTTTTTATATTTTCCTTCGCGTCGGGAATGAAAATATATGGTGAGGTGTTTCTCGTTACGTTCTTGCATTTTTATTTCGTTGACCATTTTGTTGTGTGTTTGTTCGTACGTACATTACAGTGTGTTGTTATTGTTCTCACGCCTGAAGAACAGCGAGGCGGGTGTGTTCTGCATCACGTACACACACCTGAGGCAGCGCTGAGACAGGTAATACAACCACACACACACACCTTCATACAAGGCACAGGAGGTGGTGGTGTGTGTGTGGTGAAGTGTTTGGTGAAGTGTCCTTGAGTGTGTCACCATCACCTGTGTGCCGTGTCACCTGTGCATCCGGAATGTGCCCTCAGCGTCCCGGGCGTGAGGTGAGTGTTGCGTGTGTGGTGATTGCCGCCTCCGAGTCACCTGTGTGCCGTGAGCCGTCACCGATTGTTACCGTGTCTGTCACCGTCACGCTTCCTCGGTGATATACAAGAAAAATGACGTATTGATTTTATGGTCGCGTTGCAAACCGTGCGAGTTTCCTTCCCTTTGGCGCAATCACGTCGGACCCCCCCCCTCCCCCCTCCCTCCCCCTCCCTCCCCCCCACGCCCCCCGGCCAGGTGGTGCAGGCGGCGTAATTACCTGAGGAAGGGCAGGTCAATCCAGATTTCCTTTAATCAAGAGATGGAGAAAGAAACACATTTAGTCTCGTGTTTCCCCAAGATCAAAGGTAACCTGCCATTGGTGGATCGGCAGCCAATAACACACGGCGCCGCGGCCTCACTCTAAACATTGGCGGACTCTTGTCAGCCAGGCCCATCAGGCCCACCAGGCCCACCACCAGGCCCACCACCAGCCCCACCACCAGCCCCACCACCAGGCCCACCACCAGGCACACCGCCGCGCCGCGCCGCAGCCACACGGCTCCTTGGGGCACAGACGCTGCCCCAGGACGGGAGGGCGAGGGTGGGAGGGCCGGGGGTGACATGAGTGTCGGTAATTAAAGGACAGTAACGATGTGGTCCCTGGTGAGTGGTGAGTGGTGTGAGTAGTGTGAGTGGTGTGAGTGGTGAGTGGTGTGAGTGGTGTGAGTAGTGTGAGTGGTGAGAGTGGTGTGAGTGGTGGTGAGTGTGTGCCAAACATTCTATTACACGCCATGATGGTCGCCCATTAAAAGTTGTGCGTGGACCAATGATTCATGGCGGCGCCTTCTGATTACCCGCTGATCTATGCTGCTCGGGGGACCGCGCCATATTGGATCAGGGGCGGCGGGCCCGCGGCCACACCGGCGTAAAATGAGGCTCGGCGCGCGGGAGTGTGGGCCTTGGGGCGGCGGCGGGAAGGGCGGCGGGCGGGGCGGCGGGGCGAGAAGGGCGCGTCCCATCAAGGCGGAGGAACTGTGGGCCGTGAGTGGTGGCGGGGTAAGGGCGTCGCGGGCGGGCGGGGTGGCGGGCGGGGCGTGATGAAAGACGTTAGGACATGTTTGGCGTGATGCCGCCCCGACCCTCATTGAAAGGGACACCACGTGATCAAATCAAAGACCACGATAACCCGACGCGACCATCCGAGACAAACAGAATTTCTGAGCACCTTTACACCCCAGGACGCGCCGCCGCCGCCGCCGCCGCCGCCGCCGCCACCACCACCACCACCACCACCACCACCACCACCACCACCACCACCACCACCACCACCACCACCACCACCGCGTCTCCCCTCTCCAGTTTATCGTCGGGGGGAAAAATACGTATTTTTCGCAAACGGCGCACCGGCAGATAGTTGGTTAACAAAAGCGGAGTTCTCTGCCAAAGTTATTTGCAGAATAATTTCAGGCTGCAGGTGAGGTGTTGGAAAGATTTCCTTTATGGCTGGGATCGGTAACTTGTTTTCAGTTGCTCTTGCAACATTTTCGACCGTTTTTACAAGGATATATCTTTTATGCTCGGCGCCACAACAGATTTTGCTGCCTTTCTGATAGTGAACTAACAATTCGGATGCTTTTTGTATTTGCAGCGCCGTGAGGCAGAGTCGTTTTTGCATCAACTTCTGTTTTTCACGACTCTCCGATTTTACTGAGATTATTGAGTGAGTGTAGCGGGCCGAGGGGGGCCGAGGGGGGCAAAGGGGGCCGCCGCGCCCCTCCTCAAATTAGCATTAGACGAAGCGGCTCACACCAGGCGTGGCGCGGCGTGTGCATGGAGATGCTGCATGTGTGTATGTATGAATGTATGTATGTATGTATGTATGTATGTATGTTTGTTGTTGTGTGCTGCTTGTATGTATGATACGAACATGATGTGACTTTGTGTTCACTGCTCGATGACGACAAGACTGGGATTACACACACACACACACACACACACACACACACACACACACACACACACACACACACACACACACACACACACACACACACTTTAGTATAAGTCTGAGGAGCACTTGAGTTCCTCTGTTAATATATTCAAGTCTCGTGGAGGGCAGAGGAGAAGCAGAGGAAGAGGAGGAGGAGGAGCAGAGAAGGAGGAGGAGGAGCAGAGGAGGAGGAGGAGGAGGGGCACGACAACAGCTTACTACTACACTGAGACTCTGCTTACCTCCTCCCAGCCCCGCCCCGCCCCGAGATAGCAGGAGATCAACAGGGCAGATAGCACACTTATCAGGGAGTTGAACCCAGCTGGCAACACACGTATCATTAACTTAACCCCGCCGCTGCCTCCACCTTCCTCACCTGATCTATGGCTACCTGTGTGTAATTAAAGGTTATTCCTCTTGCCTCTTCAAGTGTAGGAGGGGAAGATGGAGAGAAGGAGGGAAGGAGGGAACGTCTGCTTCTAAGGATCAGTTTGGAAGGATTATCTCAACGGGTCCTACGCTTGTGATCTTATCTGGGGTTCAAATTGAGTTTTTTATGTTAACAACTGTGTGGTGTTGCGGTCTCCGGTCGCTTCTGCAGGGGTTGTATGGGTGCAGGTGGTGGTGCTTACCTGTGGAGGAGGAGGAGGAGGAGGAGGAGGTGGAGGAGGAGGAGGAGGAGGAGGAGGAGGTGGAGGAAGAGGAGGAGGAGGAGGAGTAGGATTGTTTATCGTCTGTGTTCTTGTGAGGAGAGGGAATGATGGTGTGTGTGTGTGTGTGTGTGTGTGTGTGTGTGTGTGTGTGTGTGTGTGTGTGTGTGTGTATGTGTGTATAAGGCGTGGAAGTTAAACACGGGAGGTCCCCATTTTGAGAGTTTGTGAAGGCGTGGCTCTCCTGCACGCCCTTCCCTCCTTCCTTCCTTCCTTCCTTCCTTCTTACTCTCCTTCCTTCTCCTGATTTCCGAATTTGTTTTCTTTTGCTCTTTTTTTTCGTTTTATTTTATATTTCTTTCTTTGCTTTCTATTTCCGGAAGTTTTTTTTATTCTCTATTTTGTTTGCTTCTAATATTTTTTCTCTCCTTTTTTTCCTCTTTTCATTTCTTCCTTCCTCCATTATTTTCTCCTTCCCTCCATTCCTCCTCCTTCCTTCCTTACCATCTATCCAGCCATCCTTCCTATTATCCACTTCTATCTATCCTTCCTTCTCTCCTTTATTCCTATCTTTCCTTCCCTTTCATTTATCTTTCTCTCCACCCTTCCCTTCTCTTTCCCTTCACATACAAAACCTCCATCGGCCATTTTTCAATAAGCTCTTAAACCCCAAAATAAAAATAGTAAAAGAGTGCTTAATTCGGCTCGCTTGTGGAATGAGCCTTTTACCGTCCATGGAGTAGTCCCCCGCCCACCAACCCTTACCCCCCCCACGCCCACCAACCCTTACCCCCCCACGCCCACCCCCACCGGCCCTGATCAACACCACTTCCCTGATTCAACATTGCAATTCAATTAAAGCTAATAGGATGTTAGGACAGTCCCTAGAAGGACACACAAGCCCCTAGGGACGCATCCTCACTCTGACCACCACCACCACCACCACCACCACACCACCACCACCACCCCACCACCCCACCACCACCACCACCGCCGCCGCCGCCATTATCCTCCTCCTCCTCCTCTTCTTCTTTATCCTCTTACTTCTCCTTTTATTTTTTTTTC
Organism: Metacarcinus magister; assembly: GCA_029783475.1. Classification (NCBI taxonomy): domain Eukaryota; kingdom Metazoa; phylum Arthropoda; class Malacostraca; order Decapoda; family Cancridae; genus Metacarcinus; species Metacarcinus magister. The sequence continues at coordinate 17,213 of JAPQNM010002745.1, forward strand.
AACATATGTTCTCGTTTTTATTATCATCATCATCATCATCATCATCATCATCATCATCATCATCATCATTGTAATTGTTCTCGTCTGTGTCTGCTTATTCCTCCTCCTCCTCCTCCTCCTCCTCCTCCTCCTCCTCCTCCTCCTCCTCCTCCTCCTCCTCCTCCTCCTCCTCCACACTCAACTTAATTCCCTCATTCTCTCACTTAATGACACTCAACAACATACCTCTTCACACATAACACTTGCCTGCCTCTCTCTCTCTCTCTCTCTCTCTCTCTCTCTCTCTCTCTCTCTCTCTCTCTCTCTCTCTCTCTCTCTCTCTCTCTCTCTCTCTCTCTCTCTCTCTTTTTTTTTATTAGGAGAGCAAAGTGAAATAGGGTTTAATACTTTAGTAATCAGAAAGTTGAGTCCAGATTCGTGTTCAGTATTTTTGATAAACCTTTTGTACCAATTTTCATGAGTTGTCGAAATTTTTTACCTAAACCAAAAACAGTAAGTTAGATAATGTTTATTTATATCATTTTTATTAGGTAAGAAAGAATTACATTGTGTTTTGATTTTAGTATAATCAGAAAATTGAGGTTCAGATTCGTGTTCATCATGTCTAAGAATTTTTATGTATGTACCAATTTTCATGAGATTCGGAGGTGTCAAAATTTATACGAAAATTTCCACCCTAGGATTTTTTTCAAGAAGTTTCGTTTATTGAAATTACTCGAAAAATATGAAGTTTACGTAAATATAAAAAGAAAAAAACATATGTCTGATTATTGTTGTTGTTGTTGATGTTATTTTTGAGTGGCATTAAGAGAGAGAGAGGAAGAAAAAATATGCTACAGTGTGTGTGGTGTGTGTGTGTGTGTGTGTGTGTGTGTGTGGTGTGTGTGTGTGTGTTTACCTGGTGTCCAAGATCCAGGTGAGTTCCATTTCCTTATTGTCGCGCCATAATTTATCGTTCTTATCAGAGTCATTTGAGCAAACACACACACACACACACACACACACACACCACACACACCACACACACACACACACACACACACATCACATTCATCGCTACGTATTGACTCACTTCCATATTTCTATTCATCTATATTTATCTATCCATTTATCACTATTTATTCCTCTATATTTATTTCTTATCTATTCCTATACTATTTATTTTATTCGTCCAATTATTAAGGTACTCTTGTATTTATTAATCTACTCATTATTTACTCATTCAGTTTGTTTACCTGTTACTCATTCCACACCTGTGCATCATTCCAAACCTGCAGTACCATTGAATACTGTCATTCCACATCTGTTTAGTCATTCCACACCTGTAAGTCCCTCCACACACCTGTTAAGTCATTCCACACACCTGTAAGTCATTCCACACACCTGTACAATCCTTCCACACACCTGTAAGTCACTCCACACACCTGTTCAATCCTTCCAAACACCTGTACAGTCACTCTAAACACATTTCCAGTCATTCCACACATCTGTAAGTCATTCCACACACCTGCAAGTCATTCCACACACCTGCACCGTCATTCCTCTCCCCTCAGACTGAAGCTCCACAATGCAAAGCGACAAGTTGGTAAGATTATCATCCTCCCCTTCACTAGTATTCATGAGGGGAGAGGAGATGTCAGTGTGTTTCCCCTCTCAGCTCCAATGTCTCCCCTCTCTCCTCTCCTCTCCTCCTCCTCCTCCTCCTCCTCCTCCTCCTCCTCCTTCTTCCTTCGTCATTATTCCCTGCGTCATTTCCCCTCTTTTGTCGGCTTTGTAACCTCATTTTCCCCTTCTTTTATATATTTTTTCCCCCTTCCCTGTGATCAGATTTGTCTATATTATTTGTTAAGTTATGTTGTTTTCTTTTATTTATTTTTTTATTTATCTATTTATTGTTCACTTTCTTTTATTTTATCTTTGTTATCTTATTTCTATTTATTATTATTTTTATGTTTACGTGTTTTTTTATCTCATTTTCTTATCTATTCACGTATTCTTATCAATGTTTCCTTTTTTTTTTTTTTTATTACCTATCTTTCCTTTTATTTATATATATATTTTTCTCTCTTCCCATATCTCCAAATCAGTATTTTTTATATAAATTAACTCATATTTATCACGAATCCTACTTTATATATATTATCTTTACACTTTTTTTTCCTCAATCCACGTTTACCTGTGAGTATATATTTTGGGCATGCGCAGGTAAGGCCCTTCACTCACCTTACCTCCAGTGCTCGCGTGTCCTGGCCTCATAAACTATATCTGTGTGAACCTGGAGGCGCCGTGTATACCAGTTGTCAATATGTACCTGAATCTAAAGTCTTGTCAGTAATTGTTTTGATGGCATGATATTGGAGGGGCGTGAGGGAAGACCACGTGAGCCAAGCCTTCATCACCCTTACCGCTACCTCCTACAACGCTGATTTTACGTCTATAATCGACATTGGGGTTTGATCTTTCATCCATGTTTTGACTCTCTCGTTCCTCTTATTTGCTCAGTCAATGGTGGTGGCGCGCTGGCTGCCTTGCTGAAGAAGGAGGAGGAGGAAGAAGAGGAAGAGGAAGAGGAGGAGGAGGAGGGGGTTGATAATATACACTTACTCATTCCCTTTACCTGTCATACTTCCCCTCATGTGTGTGTGTGTGTGTGTGTGTGTGTGTGTGTGTGTGTGTGTGTGTGTGTGTTCCCCTCGTCCCTAATGCCAATAACACATAGATATAGACTGACATTTCTCGTCTCGTATTTCAGTGAGAGGTAAACACGGCGTAGCGGGAGCCTCCTTTCCACCTACAGGGTAAATAGAGAGAGAGAGAGAGAGAGAGAGAGAGAGAGAGAGGAGGAGGAGAGAGAGAGAGAGAGAGAGAGAGAGAGAGGAGAGAGAGAGAATGTGAGAAAGTGTCCCTGTTTGCCTTACCTGACCGAACTCTCATTATTAACGGGTGCACCTGAGTTATACCTGTGTGTGTGTGTGTGTGTGTGTGTGTGTGTGTGTGTGTGTGTGTGTGTTCAGGTAACGCTGCAGGTGGTGTTGAGGGGAATACCTGCGGCCGGAAGTTAGGGTGTTGGTGAAGCGTGAAGGAGGAGGAGGAGGAGGAGGAGGAGAGGAAGAAGACGAATGTGTGAAGGCGTAGGAAGTAAAGGAAGAGTTACACCAGGAAAGAAATAGTGTGTGTGTGAACGAATAGATGTAGAAAAAGAGGAAGAGGAAAGGAAAGGAAGAAGAAGAATGAGGAAGAGAGGAAACACACAAACACCACAACATACCAAAACCTCATATTTTCCTCCATCCTCCTCTGCCTCTTCTTCCAAAACCACCACCTCCTCCCCACATTACTCCCTCTCCTCCCCCCACTCCTCAGGTAAGTACAAATCTCACCTGAAGAATATGCTAATCACCTTGACAATTACCTGATATCTCCACATTCATCACAAGTGTACAATTATTGAGCTAAGTGTTACTCCATCTATTGACGTATTTGCATAATGGTTTACCTTCATACATCAGAGAGAATGTACTGCTATTAATTTCATCTTCCCTCTCATTACTGGCTCGCTTTCAAAATGCTGACTCGTTTGGGAGAGAGAGAGAGGGGGAGAGAGAGAGGGAGGGAGAGAGGGTTGGGTAAAGTAGGTTTTAATCTGGAAAGTATTACTGAGAAATGTTCTAGGACCTGATGTGTGGGTGTGTGTGTGTGTGTGTGTGTGTGTGTGTGTGTGTGTGTGTGTGTGTGTGTGTGTGTGTGTGTATGTGTGTGTGTCAATGGTGATGTATGGGGCAGGTAATGTGTCAGGTTTTGCATACATTACCATTCCTAATACTCGTACTGTGACACGCGCCGTCCACAAAGAGAGAGAGAGAGAGAGAGAGAGAGAGAGAGAGAGAGAGAGAGAGAGAGAGAGAGAATAAAAAACAAAAAACCATACACACAATAAGACAAAAGTAGAAAAAAAAAAACGTTTATCCTTCCATTCAACCTCAAAAAAACATGACAAAATACGTTTATCAATACACATAAATACCTGAAGGGAAAGGGAGGAAAGGGGGAGGGAAAAGGGAGGAAAAGGGGAAGGAAAAAGGGAGGAAAGGGGAGGAAAAAGGGAGGAAAGGGGAGGAAAAAGGGAGGAAAGGGGAGGAAAGAGAAGGCAAGGAGAGGAAAAGGGAGGAAAAGGGAAGGAAAAAGTGGAAAAGAGGAGGGAAAAGGGAAGGAAAAAGGAGAGGAAAGGGTAGGAGGTACTAGTGGAGGGGAAGGAAAAGAATAGGAAAGAAAAAGGGGAAGGAAAGAGAGGAAAGGGGAAGGATAAGGATAGAGGGACAGGACAGGTAAGGTAAGGTAAAAGCAAAAGTTTCATCAATACACAACAACACAACACAACACAATTAAGCTTCACCTGGGGATAGGATAGAGACAGGTGTGTTTCCCGGGTTTACCTGCTAATTAAAGGGTGGGTCACCTTATCATGCATTACCTGCGAGGATAATGACTTCACTTGCTTCCTTACCACTACTCAGACGGCTTCCTCGGCTAAAGAAATGTTGTGTGGAGGAAGAGGAGAGGAGGAGGAGGAGGAGGAGGAGGAGGAAGAGGAGGAGGAGGAAGAGGATTGGTAGTTAATAAGGTTTTTAGAATATTGAGATGTTCTATTCTCTCTCTCTCTCACACACACACACACACACACACACACACACACACACACACACACACACACACACACACACACACACAGTACGGCATAATAAAGCGTGTCGTTAATGTATTTATTGAATGTCGAAGATTTAGAAATTACCAAGTAGGGAAAGAAAGGTTATACAAATCACTTTTCCTTGACCATTAACAACAACAACAGACAACAAACAGCAACAACAATAAGAACTTCTACTCCTTCCTAGAATTCTCAAGATTGCGATGCTCCACACAAGTGCTTCGTTGCAATTTTGACATCATTTTTCACGGTGATTTGACCATTTGTGCTTGCAGGTGTGTGTGTGTGTGTGTGTGTGTGTGTGTGTGTGTGTGTGTGTGTGTGTGTGTGTGTGTGTGTGTGTGTGTGTGACAGAGAGAGAGAGAGAGGGAGAGGTAGTGGCGTCGCAATGCTCACGTTTTGATTTCTGTAAAGCCTTGGTGGCGGGGCGGAGTGGGGCGGGGCGGGGCGGGGCGGGGCGGGCGGCGGGTGAAGCATGAGAATTCTAGTCCGAGGCAGGGAGGGAGGCAGCATGAGGCCGCCGCGTCACATGAAGGGGATCCAACACCAACACACACTGGTGAGTGGTCACGGCCAACCCTTGAGCCTGTTAGCCTCGGCACAGAGAGAACCTTCTTCCCGCCCCCGCCTCCACGTACCCACTCTGGACGCCAGCCTGTAGCGGGTCTGGCGCCTCCTCGGCGGGCACAGGGGGCGTGTGGGTGTGGGGGCTGTGGTTTGCGGCGTCAAACAGTTTAGGTGAACACAGGGTCTGTCTCCATTCGTGGAACTTTATGGCTTTACACAAGATAAAGTATAGGTGTTTAAGGTGAGGGAACAGGAGAGTGTGACGAATGCTTGAAGGTCTCGGCGGCGCGACGCCGGCCTGATGCGACTCATGGTGCCGCCGCCGCACGCCGCCCAGGGAGGGGCGCCGTGCCGCGACACTGACTAGTGGGGACTCAGCGTGTCTGGCCATCAGGGTCCCCCACGGGAAGGTCCGGCACACCGCCGCCCCTCGCCTCACTGTGACTCAGGCTGCCAGGGTCGTCCGCGGCCTCGGAGGCGTCCAGCGAAGCCATGGCGGCGCGGGCATTGAGGGCACACAGGGAGGCGGCCGAGGCCACCCGCTGGTGCAGGGACTCAGCCCCGATCAGCGGCGTGTCAGTCCGCCGCTCCATGGACCCAAAGTGACTGAAAGACTCGGCCGACGCCTCCGAGATGTCACACTCAGACGAGGAGTCGAGGACCTCGTGTTTGGTGGGCGGCAGGTGGAGGGCGTGGCGCGCGTCCTGGGGCGTGGGAGGAGGCGTGGGTGCCCCCCGCAGCAAGGTGCCGGGAGAGGGTGGTCCTCGCTCTTCGTTCCTGGAGGGCGCCAAGATGCTCTCGATGGAGAAGGTGGGCGGCCGCTTGACAATAGTCTCGCGGGGCGGCGTGGGCCGCTCACCGCTGGCGTCGCCCACCACGTCAATCTCAGGCTCGGGTTTGTGTTGGTTCTCAAACTCCCGCCGCAGCTGATCCAGGCTCACGTGCACGCCCTTCAGGGAAAGCTTACGCTGCTGCCGCTCCAGCTGCTTTATGACCTTCTTCTCCCGACGCGATTGTTCCCGTCGGTCCAGCTCGTCGGGCGGGATGGGCTCGCCGGAGCACGTCTGTGGGTGGGCGTTGTGGGCGGGGCGGCCCGGGCCCTTCCTCGTGTTCTCCTTCTTTCGCCACTTGGCTCGCCGGTTCTGGAACCACACCTGCCAAATGACAGGACTAATGAGGGTGCGCCGTGCCCTGCCGTGCCCTGCCGCCCTCAGGCTAACAACGGTGCAGGGGGCGGCGCACCCGTCACGGTACAGTGTGTGTGATGACATCCCCGACACGGGCATGTCATCACACACAAAGAACAGAATAAAGTTTACATAATCTTCATAAATACTAAAGGAAATAAGGGAAAAATAACCCCATAGCAGGTCCGCGGCGGCCGGCCTGCCTGCCTGCCTGCCTGCCTGCCTGAACCTCAGTGACATACACACCCTGACCTAACCTGACCTGCCTAAAAGCCTGGATTATTTGTGGATCAACTTTGTAAAACTTCCCCATAAAGCAAAGACATAAGGTTCTAGCTAAGGCCGCCGCTGTCACGCCTGCCGCCTTCCCAATCCCTGAGTTACCCTCCCGTGGCCGCAGGAGTGAGCCACGCCCTCAGACACCCTCCTCCAGGCATTACTCACGGCGACTCTGCTTTCCGTGAGGCCCAGACGCATGGCGAGGGCTTCCCGCATGAACACGTCGGGGTAGTGGGAACCCTCGAAGGCTCTCTCCATCTCCTCCAGCTGCCACGAGTTGAAGTTGGTCCGCGAGCGTCGCCTCTTGGCCGCTGCGTCGCCGTCTAGGCTGCCGTCCTCACAGTCTGCCGGCCACGGGAAGGGAGTCAGGACAACAATAATAATAATAATAATAATAATAATAATAATGATAATAATGATAATAATAATAATAATAACAATAACAGAAAACGTGTATTCCTTCAAGCGGCAAATATTACTCTGTGAAATATGAAGATCCTTTTCAACGTTTATAATTTATTTTTCACAATACAAAACATAACCATTGTGTATCTTGAGCTTCTGTACCGATGAAACATAAATACAACATGCTGTCTATTATGATAACACATCGGATACACCTGAATGCAGCTCCTATAACGAACCTTACCTGTCCACCTGCACACACACACACACACACACACACACACACACACACACACACACACACACACACACACACACACACACACACACACCTGTCACCTAACTCACCTGCCCCCTCACCCCCCATCACCCTATCACCCCATCAACAACGTGACAAACAAACAACACAATTTACCTGATGATGACCAAGAACACACCATCACCACCATCACCACCACACCTCATCACCACTAATCACCACCACTTTACTAATGAACACCACCACCACCACGCCTCATCACCATCCCTCATACTTGTCCCATGCATCACGCCCGCACGCCCACCGCCTCACACCTCACAGCGGCACACAAAGGCGCTATCTGGGATCCGCTTAAGGGTGGAATAGACGATCGAAGCCAGGATGGTACGCGTCTTATACAGGGTGTGAATTGAGGTATTGTTGGCTTGATTGGGTTTGTCTAAAGGGTGAAATAGGCTTTTTAGAAATTTATAGGTTTTCATTTTTTTGAGATTTGGTGATTTTTTTATTTATTTTTTTCATTCATGTCTCGTATTTATTTATTTATTTATTTATTTATTTTTTGTATATATATGATTTTGTTTTAGGGAAAATAATGTGTGTTTTTTTTATTTGTTTTTAATAGTTTTCTTGATTTTATGTTGAGTTAAACAAATTTTTTTCTCTGTTTCCTTCTCTTATTATTATTATTATTATTATTATTATTATTATTATTATTATATTATTATTATTATTATTTAGTGTTCCTTTCACCAGGTTGTAATTAAGGTCAAACGATTGCACAGGTGACCGATGCCCTTACTCCCTCACCTGTCCACCTGTCATGGCGTCTTGTACAGGAGGAGGAGGAGGAAGAAGAAGAAGAAGAAGAAGAAGAAGAGGAGGAGGAGAATGCCAGAAAACTATGCAAAGGAAGAGAGAGAGAGAGAGAGAGAGAGAGAGAGAGAGAGAGAGAGAGAGAGAGAGAGAGAGAGAGAGAGAGAGAGAGAGAGAGAGAGAGAAGGGGAAAACCTACACACATAACCAAAAGGGAGAGAAAAGGGGAAAGGGAAGGAGAATCTGAGGGAGGGTTCAAAACACTACGAATAGGAGGAGATAAAAAAAGTGGAGGAAAGAGGAGAAGAGGAGGAGAAGGGGAGAGAGAGAGAGAGGATGCTACAAAACTACGATAAGGAAGGAGAGGGGAAGTGAGGGGAAGGGAGGGAGAGCTGTGTAAGGCTGATGAGAATGAGGGGAAGTGAGGGGAAGGAAGGGGAGAGAGAGAGAGAGAGAGAGGAATAGACGAGGATGGAGAATAGAGAAGAGGGGAAAAGAAAGGAGAGGAGAGGAGAGGGGAAGATAAGGGATGTGAGTGTAGGGAGGGAGGAAAGAGGGGAAAGGAAAGAAAGAGGAGGGGTTTAGAGGGGAAGGAAAGGGAGGGAAGGAAAATATACAAGATAAGAGAGAGAGAGAGAGGGAAAAAAAAATATATAAGGGGAAATTACTCCTTATTTATTTCCCCTTACCTGTTCTTTATGCCCTTCTTAACACACCTGAGAATTTACCTGGAAATTAACTAACCTTACCTGTCTTATTTTATTTCCCTTAATCTCTTCTTTACTTCTTTATCTCTCTCTCTCTCTCTCTCTCTCTCTCTCTCTCTCTCTCTCTCTCTCTCTCTCTCTCTCTCTCTCTCTCTCTCTCTCTCTCTCTCTCTCGCATTATTTATTCTCCTTTTTTTATGTTTATATTTTATTGTCTGTTAATCTGTGTAATAATTTCTTTACCTTCTGTCTGTATGTCTGTTTTTTTCTTAACTGTGGCTGTTTATATTCCTGTATGTTGGTGTGTGTACGCTTTTTTCTGCCCTATCTGTGTCTGTTTCTCCCTTCTGTGTGTGTATATTGTCATGTCTGTTGGTCTGTGTAAGTCTTTCTTTATCCTATGTCTGTATTTCTGTTCCTCAATATCTGTGTCTGTCTGTGTCTGTGTCTGTGTCTGTGTCTGTGTCTGTGTCTGTCTGTGTGTGTGTCTGTCTGTCTCTCTGTCTGTGTCTGTCTGTCTCTCTCTGTCTGTGTCTCTCTCTGTCTGTGTCTGTCTGTCTCTCTCTGTCTGTGTCTGTCTGTCTCTCTCTGTCTGTGTCTCTCTCTGTCTGTCTGTGTCTGTCTGTCTGTGTCTCTCTGTCTATGTGTCTGTCTGTCTGTGTCTGTCTGTCTGTGTGTCTGACTGTCTCTGTCTGTGTCTGTCTGTCTGTCTGTCTCTCTTTGTCTGTGTTAATATTCTGTGCACCGCTGTGGCATTTGTTGATAAAGTCTAAGGATGAGGATTGCCTTGTTCCTCCTCCTCCTCCTCCTCCTCCTCCTCCTCCTCCTCCTCCCCTCCTCCTCCTCCTCGGCGCCTAAACCTCCGCTGGGACCCTCGGAAGCTGCCTAATTAGTGTGAGAATAAAGCTTGTTAACTCTCTCTCTCTCTCTCTCTCTCTCTCTCTCTCTCTCTCTCTCTCTCTCTCTCTCTCTCTCTCTCTCTCTCTCTCTCTCTCTCTCTCTCTTTATTTATTTTTTTGCTTTCTATCACATTTACTTTTTATTTTTATTCGCTCATTATATCTTGTTAACTTATTTATATATTTATTTTTACTTTACTCACACACACACACACACGCACACACACACACACACACACACACACACACACACACACACACACACACACACACACAACTTAAACTCACACTCAGATGAGACAAACAACGCAATTTGCAAACCACTCAAAGAAAACGCAACTTAGAACACACACACACACACACACACACACACACACACACACACACACACACACACACACACACACACGAGGGGGAATAAGAACAGAGGCATTGAAGTTTAACAAGGACACACACACACACACGCACGCACGCAAACTAACGAACAATATAGTTACAGTGTTCTCTCTCTCTCTCTCTCTCTCTCTCTCTCTCTCTCTCTCTCTCTCTCTCTCTCTCTCTCTCTCTCTCTCTCTCTCTCTCTCGTACAGATAAGAGATAAGCTGTCATGGAATCAGTACTTTTTACTTAATTGAAGGTGTGGTTGCTGCCTGAATAGATAAAGTTAATTAAAGTTGAGATAAGAGGAAGAGGAGGAGGAGGAGGAGGGAAACTTTATTGCTGACTATTGGATGAGATAAAGCCGCGGAAATCCTTGAGTCTCTGCCGCTGAGGGAAACAAAGCCTGATTTCACTTTTTTTTTTTCTCTCTCTCTTTGAAAACTATTATTATTATTATTATTATTTATTTTGTTTTTTTTTGTTATGTAAAGTTGAAAGTATAAACGTATTAATAGTAAGAAAAATAAGAACAAGAAAAACAAGAACAAGAAGTAAAAGATAATTGGAAGAGAAATAAAAACTGGAATTGCAAGAAATAAAAATGTAGATATAATGAAACGACAAGGAGGAGGAGGAGGAGGAGGAGGGAGAAGGAGGAGGAGGAGGAGGAGGAGGAGGAGGTGAAACATAAAAAAATATTACCCTTAAGTAGACACAGGATTACACACACACACACACACACACACACACACACACACACACACACACACACACACATACAAATCCTCTTGAAAACTAGATTCTCTCTCTCTCTCTCTCTCTTCCTCCTCCTCCTCCTCCTCCTCCTCCTCCTCCTCCTCCTCCTCCTCTCAATTACCTCTTTCTCTCACCTCCTCTTCAGTACCTCTTAACTCCTCCAATCTTCTTACCTCTTTCCTCCCTCTCCTCCTTATCCTCCTCTTCCCTCCTTATCTTCCCTTCCTCCTTCCCCTTCTTCCGTTTTTTTCCTTTCCTTCTTCATTTATTCCTATTTATTTATCATTTCCTTTTCTCTCTCCTCCTTCCTTCCTTCCTTCCTTCCTTCCTTCCTTCCTGCAGTCAATTCATATCCTTCTTCCTTCTTTTTCCTCCATTTACTCATTATTTTCCTTCCTTCCTCTTCCTCCTTCATCAATTTTCCTTCCTCTTCCTCTTCCTCCTTTCGTTATTAAGTATTTTTTTTATCCGTTTATTGTGTTTTGTTCTTATTCTTCTTTCTTTCTTTATTATTATCTATTATTTTTTTTATTTATATTCCACTTCCTTCCTTTATTCATTTTCTTTTGATTACTTTATTTCATTTGTTATCAATATTCTTCTTCATTTCCTTCCTTCCTTTCTTTCTTTTCTTCCTTTCCTTATATCCATCCTCTCATCATCTTCCTGTTAATCCTTCATCTCTCTTTATCCCTTCTTTATCCTCCATTCCTCCTCCTCCTCCTCCTCTTTGCCTCCCTTCATTCATCCATTCCCTTCCCATTATCCCTTCCTTCCCTTTCCTCCCTTACCTCCCTTCCTCTTTCCTCAATCCTACACACCCTTTGTCATCATCCCTCCCTCTCTCACCCATTTCCCCTTAATTTTTCAACCTCCCCTTCCCCTCCCCTTCCTTCCCTTCCCTTCCCTCCCCTTCCCCTCCCCTTCCCCGCCAGGTGGAGGTGCCTTCTGCCCCATCAGAAGGCGCTCCGACCCATGATTTACGACCCCCAAAACCCTCTCTTCCCTTCTCTCCACTTCTCTTCCCTTCTCTCCCCTTCTCTCCCCTCCCCCTTCATGCCCCCAGGGTCCTGAAGGGGGAGTTAGCGGTTTAGGGGGTTTTGTAAAGGGGGTATTATAGGTTTTTGACACACCCCCAAAAAAATATATCTCATTGTTGTTGTTATTATTATTATTATTATTATTGTTATTATTATTATTGTTATTGTTATTATTGTTCTTGAGTGTCATGATTCCTCCTCATATATTGTCCTTCCCTCCTTCGCTACTCTCCTTCCCTCCCTCACAATTCCTCTTATTTCCCCCCCTTCCCTCCCTCCCTTCCCTCCCTTCCCTTCCCTCCCTTCCCTCCCTCACTGACACCACCTCTGGTTCGCTTCCTACCGTATCTCACCTGCACTCTCCCCCCCCAACCTTTCTCCCCTCCCTCCCTCACCCCCTTCCCTATCTCTCTGTGTCTCTCACACACACACACACACACACACACACACACACACACACACACACACACACACACACACACACACAGGGAAGCATGTTGTACACAAACAGTTTTGCTCTTTCTTCAAACATATTTACGCATCGGTGTATTTATGGGTTATGTACACGCAGGTATGCGCACACACACACACACACACACACACACACACACACACACACACACACACACACACACACACACACACTCACCTTTACCCTCGTCGTGCCGCATGTCGGTCAGTCTGTCCGGGGACGACACACTCCTGCCGAGGGCGTGTCCGCTGGGCCGCATGGACCCCAACATGTGGCTCTGCAGGTTGAACCCCCACGGGTAGATGGCGCCCATGCCGGTGCCCATCATCTTGAGGGCGTGGGGCATGGGCGGGGCGAGGCTGAAGGGCGGCACCCCCATTGGTAGTGGCACGGGTCGTGCCAGCTGGGACAGGACGTGCACGGGGTGAAGGTAGCCGAGGCCCGACAGGTGCAGCTCCCCACGCCCGCCTCGGGGCTCACCCATGACGCCCGACGCACCACGCACCACGCCCGCCTCCAGGCGCTGCGGCACCCGCGCGGCCAGGTGGCAGAAAGGCTGAGTTCGTGCTGGGGCGCCCGGCAGGCCAAGGCGCGCCCCGCGGGGCTGACGGAGGCTGAAGCGACCCGCGCCGCCCACACCACCACCACCACCCCCACCACACTACCACCACCACCACCACCACCACTACACCACCACCGTGCCCGCCACTCGCCGCTGTGTTGAGGTCTCTCGGCGCCTGCTGATCCGCCGACAGATGGGTATCACCTGTCCCTCTCGGGCCGTGGGTCTTTGAGCGCCGCGCCGCGCCGCGCCGCGCTGCGCCCGCCGCACCGACAGTCTTGTCAACACTCGCTGGTGAGGCGTGGCCGTGGCGGCATAACAGCTGGCCGGCGGCGTGATTTAGGGGCGCGCCGCGCGAGTGAAGGCCGCCTCGTCTGGGCCACCTTCGGGAGGCACTAAATAGCTGTTAACATGTGGAGAAGGAGGAGTAGGAGGAGTGGGAGTGGGAGTGGGAGGAGGCGTGTGGCCCGGCAGGCGAGGGTCCGCCGCTCATAACTCGGGTGGTTGGCGTGGTGTCAGGCCATGTGGGGCGTGGGGCCGCTCGCTGCAGCTGCTGGCGCGGACAGGGATCATGTGAGAATGAAATATAACAGGAATCATCCATGCCTCTTGTTACAATCATAACAGGGTGTCAGTGAGCAGCCGACATCACTCCAGCTCCGCCCACTTCCCCTCGCTCGGCCAATCAGCGCACGCCCTTCGCCACCCGCCGACCAATCACGCCCGAGGGGAAGGGCCTAATCGATTTCTCCCTTTTATCATGTGTGAACAAGTTACACATGATTGGAAAATGCTTAACGCTTTAACGCTCCACATTGATTATAAAACCTGCACTAAAACACCTTATTTATCGCCTCCCGCCGCTAATCCAACCCCTCACCAAGACGCACACCACACCACACGCCCGCACCCGCCCCGCCCCGCCCCAGCCCCGACGCGACCCCCAAGCCCCGGAAAACACACACTGGAAACACAAGCCCAAGTTTTGACGTTCTCCACCCACACACTCCATTGGTCGTGGCGCGAGTATTGGTGTTACGCGCACAGATTGGTTATGCATGTGTTATCTCACCATTAGGAACCCCAACACCCCCTGGAGGCGCGGGGAGCGGGGAGGACGTGGGGAGGAGGAGGTGGTGGGGAGGAGACGGGCAGCGTGGGGAGTATAGGATGGAGGAGAATTTAGGCAGCGAGGTAGGGGAGGGAGGAAAGCAAATGGAACGGAAGAGCGAACTGGGGAGGAAGGGAGAGAGGGAAGGAGGGAAGGAGGGAAGGGAGGGAAGGAGGGAGAACGGGAAGGTAAATTGACGGGGAGTGAACGGGAGGAAACGGAGGAAGAAGATGAATAGAAAACTAAATAACGAATGGATGGATGGAATTCGGAAGTGAGGGAGGAGGAGGAGGAGGAGGAGGGGGGAGAGGAGGAGGAGGGGGGGGGAAAGGAGGAGGAGGAGGAGGAGGAGGAGGAGGGAAGAAAATAGGAATAACGACATATACAGAAAACGAAATAGAAACGAATAACACACACACACACACACACACACACACACACACATATGGTTGGTCACGTATAATATAAAACCACCTGAGTAGAGGAAGAAGAGGAGGAATAGGAAGGGAAGGAGGAGGAAGAGGAGGAGGAGGAGGAGGAGGAGGAGAGTTACGGGCGAGACGAGGGAGGATTGAGAGGCGGTGAAAGAGAATCCAACCCGCTTGATAAACAGGGAACGTGCAGCAAAACCCACAGAGGGAGGAGGCGTGTGTATGTGTGTGTGTGCGTGTGTGTGTGTGTGTGAGTGTGAGTGTGAAGGCGTGTCATTGCGCGGCACTGTGTCACGCTGAACACACACACTTGATGACAAAGCACACCCCGTAAACCTCACCCAAACACATCATTTAACTCAAGGGTCACACACACACACACACACACACACACACACACACACACACACACACACACACTCACACTCACACCGCAAGACAAGACTCTGACCTCACCTCAACCACACCTGCCCCCCCCCTCACACACCTGTCCCGCCATGCCACAGGTGTGCTTAATTACCTACCTGTGACCCGTGGAGGCGTGTATCTACCTGTATACAAACAAAGGGAAAGGTATCCGTCAAACACATCAACATTGTATTCATGATCAGGTACGCGAACACACACACACACACGCACGCACACACCTACCCCAACCCACACCTGGCATCAACGCACCCAAACACACCTCCACGCCAGGTATGCACAAGGGTCAAGGTACTGTGGGGGTTTAAGGACAGGTGGTTTACGCCCTAGTAGCCTTGAGGTGAGACACACACAGGTTAGGCAGATTGGATAATGCAGAGCGGAAAAATGCCTCGGCCTTAAGATATTTGCTGTAAGATGGTTGAGCGATTAATCCAAGGAACCGCTCATTATCAACCCCCTCCCCCCTCCCCCCCCTTCCCCCCCCTTCCCCTCCTACCCCCCCGGAGCGTCTAAGGGAAGAGGAGGAGGTTGGTTGAGGTTGGTGTTGGTGGTGGAAAGAGAAGGGAAGATGTCAGGAATATCGCTGTGGTGAGAGGAAGGAAGAGAGGGAAGGTGAGAGGTGAGAGAGAGAGGGAGTGGGAGTGTGGGAGAGAAAAACACCTTATTTTCTTTTCAACCAGATAAAGAAAAATATATATAGAAAAGTGGAGGTGATGTTACAAGGAAATTAATGATTAGGGAATGTGTTTTGAGTGTAAGGTTTTTATTTATTTTCTATTTCCTATCTATCTATCTATTTCATATTTGTCTTTTTTGATCTAATAATGCAACCCCGTAGTAGTAGTAGTAGTAGTAGTAGTAGTAGTAGTAGTAGTAGTAGTAGTAGTAGTAGTAGTGTGTGTGTGTGTGTGTGTGTGTGTGTGTGGTGTGTGTGTGTGTGTGTGTGTGTGTAGCGGTAAGAGTGAGTGCAAGGGTTGTCCAGGTGAGTGAGTGAAGGCGGTGCACACTCTTGACACAGGTGGGTAAAGGGTGGACAGGTGCAGCGCTAAGGTTCACAAAGGAACAGAAGAGGAGAGGCAGGGCGTGCTTGCAACTTGACCAGGTAGATAGGTAAAGGAAGGAGGTACAGTACAACATGCCCCTCCTCCTCCTCCTCCTCCTCCTACTACTCCTCCTCCTCGTTTTCGTTCTCCCAGTCATCATCATCATCATCATCATCATCAGTAGCCTCGTTTCCCGTTCCATACAAGGAAGTCATGAGTGTTAATGGCTCCTTGCACATCAACGGAGACACACAAGGAAGTATAGAAAGAAATTGGAAGGAAGAATAATGTTGTAGTGTTGTGTTGTGTTGATCGATTGAGAGAGAGAGAGAAAGAGAAAGAAAATGGAAGTTAACGAAGAAAAAATAATAAAATGAAAAGGGAAATGTATCGTATTGTATTAATGAAAAAAACAAAAAAACATGAAAGGTTAGTTAGTGAGTTAGGAGAGTTATATAGAGAGTCATTTAAACAAACCATTTCAGTCTTGCAATATCGTAATGGCTTCGTAGCATCTTCACACACACCAAACCGTTCCTAGTCTAATTGATGCGTTCACGTCTTCATCTCGTAATGGTGTCTTAATGACCTCAACTCGATGCAAATTACGAAAGTGACTACGAAGATGACTTGTTTACGTTAGAATGGCGTGAGGGGAAGGGGAGGGAAGGGGATGGGAAGGTGGTGGGATGCGATGAGGGTGAGGGAGAGAGGGGGTGAGAAGAGAGAGGAGGAGAGTCGTGAAGAAATAAATGAATGTAGAAATATTAAAATCAAAATGGAAAATGAATGAAAAAAAAAGGTCATTGATGATTAAAGGAAGAGTAAGATTAATAATGATAATAATAATAATAAAAAGAAGAAGAAAGAAAGAATTAATGATGATTTTAAAAGAATAGAAAGAAGAAGAAGAACAACAACAACAACAACAACAACAACAACAAAAACATCCCACCATATTTATTTACACTCTTCACCTATTAATATTTTCCCCCTCCCCTCTCCTCCCCTCCCCTCCCTCCCCTCCCTCCCCCTCCCTCCCTCCCTTCCTCTCCTCTTATCATCCCTGCTCATCTTGGCTTTCCCCTCACCCCCACTTCACCCCTCTACTGCCGCCCCCCCTTCGCCCCCCTGCACGAGCCGCCCTCACCTGGGTATTAAGCGGGCATCCCTCACCTGTCCTCCCCGTGACCCATCGTGTTGGCTTTTCCCTTTATTTTCCTCATTTTCCCCTCATTTCCCACTCATTTTCCTCCTCATGTTCTTCCTCATTTTCCCCTCATTTTTCCTCATTTTCCCTTCGTTTTGTACACACACGAATTCCTTCCTTATTTTCTTCCTTCCTTCCTTATTTCCATCCTTCCTTCCTTCCTTCCTTCCTTCCTTCCTTCCTTCCTTCCTTCCATCCATCCTTCCTTCCTTCCTTCCATCTTTCCATCCTTCCTTCCTTCCTTCCTTCCTTCCTTCCTTCCTTCCTTTCTTCCCTACATCCTCCCATCCATCTTTATATCTCCTTTCTACCCTTTCTTCTATCATTCTTTCCTCTTGTTCCTCTTATTCCTCTTGTTCCTCTTGTTCTTCTTGTTCTTCTTGTTGTTCTTGTTCTTGTTGTTCCTTTTATCCGTTGAAGAGCCACGCAGGTAATAATAACGAAGAGCATGTAACGAGTGTAACGTTTAACGAAGAATTAACGTGTATTTAGGCCACATTAACACCCTCTCAACATTTTTTTCCTTTCCCAGCGAGACGAGACGAGTGATTAGATAGAATAATTATCACTTCAGACAACTTTATGAGAGAGAGAGAGAGAGAGAGAGAGAGAGAGAGAGAGAGAGAGAGAGAGAGAGAGAGAGCACCACCACGTGAAGGAATGAGTGAGTGAAGAAAGGAAAGAAGGATAGAGAAAAAAAAAAAAACCTGAATGGCTTGTAGGAGGAAGAGAGAGAGAGGAGGAGGAGGGGAGGAGGAGGAGGAGGAGGAGGAGGAGGAGGAGGAGGAGGGCGATAGCATCTAGTGATTTAAGATTCATCATCGTCATTTTCGTTCATGATTATACGAGGAAGACCAGAAATGGGCTTTGTTGGGGTCTAGTCGTGTCATGTGGAGGTGGTGGTGGTGGTGGTGGTGGTTTCTAGAGTGTGTTGTCCACTTCTATCTATTTCCTCCTTCCTCCTCCTCCTCCTCCTCCTCCTCCTCCTCCTCCTCCTCCTCCTCCTCCTCCTCCTCCTCCTCCTCTCCGCCACGTTCACAGCCTCACAATAAATCATCTGTTGTACTGACTCTCTCTCTCTCTCTCTCTCTCTCTCTCTCTCTCTCTCTCTCTCTCTCTCTCTCTCTCTCTCTCTCTCTCTCTCTCTCTCTCTCTCTCTCTTTCCTTGTACTTTTCTTTCTTCCTCCTATCCTCTCACATTTTCTCCTCTCCCTTCTTTTATCTCTCTTATCTTTCCCTTTTGCTTCCTTCCCATCTTCACCTCCTCCCAACTAACCCCTCCTTTCCCCTCTTCTCTCCCCTCTCCCTCCCCTCACCCTCCCCTCACCCTCCCTCACCCTTCCTCTCACCCTCCCTCACCCTCCCTCTCCTGATGACACCCACACCTTGCGGTTCTCAGCGGCGTCTGAGGTGAAAAATGAATCGAGGGAAGCGGGTGAGAGGCGCGGATGAAGAAGAGAGTGAGTATGGATGATGCCTTGGTCCAGCGAGGAGAGAGGGGAAGGGAGGGTGAAGGGAATTGGGGGAAGGGAGGGTAGAAAGGGAGGGTAAGGGAGGGTAGGAGGAGGTTGGGGAAGGGAGGGTAGGAGGGTTGGGGAAGGGAGGGTAAGGGAGGGTAGGAAGGTTGGGGAAGGGAGGGAAGGGAGAGTAGGAAGGTTGGGGAAGGGAGGAAGGGAGGGTAGGAGAGAGGAAGGTTGGGAGAGTGAGTGAAGGAAGGAAGGAGAAAGGGGAAAGAGAGGAAGGGAATAGGTGAGGGGAAAGGAGGGTTGGAAGAGGGAAGGAGAAGAAGAGAGAGGTGATAGGTAAAGAGAAAGGTTAGAAGAGAAAGGGAAGAAGAGAAAAAGAGAATAAACAACCATAATAAAAAAATAAATAAACAGAAACAAAGAGAAAGAAAAGAAAAGAAGAAAAAAATCAAATTACCAACAAATAGATAGACTTCAGGTAATTATTGTTTGGCACCTGTACGTACATTACCCCCTCGCCCCCCTTCACGCCCCCCCCCCTTGGCTCCCCTCCCGCCGGCTAATTGAGGAATACTTTGCTTTACGAGTATGTAATTAGCGGCGCGGTAAGTAATGGAGCTCACTGCTAATCAAGGCCTCGGGAACGGACGGAGACTCGTGTTGGGGCAGCCACGCGCGCACTTGTTTTATTCCGGGGTGTGTGTTTTACGCCGTTCTGTGTGTGTGTGTGTGTGTGTGTGTGTGTGTGTGTGTGTGTGTGTGTGTGTGTGTGTTAGAGAGAGAGCCTGACTGACAGACTGACAGACAAACAGACACACAAGCATGTTTATACCTCATGAGTGCCTCTTTCTATTCCTCTTGCTTCCCTCCCTTCCCCTCCTACATTCCTCCAGCCTCCCCTCCCCCCCCTCCCCCCCTCCACCCCCCTCCCCCCCCCCGCGCCGGGCTAACTAAGTGGTGTTCATGTAATTAGGTTCGTCGCTGGTGTGTCTCGGGTTGCAGCTCGACCTGAGGTGACTTATAATGTCTTCATTAACGCCGCCTCCGCCACCACCGCCTCCGCCGCCGCCGCCGCCGCCACACTGACAGGGCCGCCACTAAGCCCCTCCACCACCGGAAGCCCCGACACGCCCTCCCGAGGCTCCTCGTCTGCCGGGCCGCGTCGCCGTGGCGGTGGTCGGCGTTTTTCCGTGCATCATTAATAGCCAGACAGACACTGATTCGCATACTAATCAATTTAGGAGAAAGAGTCCTTGTGTTGTGGCGACGAGGCGGCCAACACGATTGAAACCTAACGAGGCGTCTGGCGGGGAGGCCTGCCATGCCCTGCCCTGCCTATCCTGCCATGCCCTGCCCTATCCTGCCGACCCACGCCCGCCGCTCTGCCGCCGTTCCGTCGCAGGGGTGAGCGTGGCCAGGCCCGCGAGGCGTCATTAGCAGCCGCTGCAGGATAAGTGAGTGTAGCAGGTCTTGTCGCCGGTAAGTGAGGCGGGTTTAGGGTGGAGGCCAAGGCAACACGCCAACAATCGGGTTTGTGTTACGGCCCCGAGGCTGCCCGGTGCCCACGCCTCCCCCGGGGCCGTCTGCCGCCACCACGCAGGCTCCAGGCGGCCTGCACCACGCCGCCCGCCTGGCACTTCCGCTCCTCGCAGCACGGTGGCGGCAAGGACATCGTGAGGTGATTTAATAACACGAGAGGAACAAGGAGCGTGTTGAAGGGCGAGGGGAGGCACACACACACACACACACACACCAGCATGTATACACAATGAACGCATATTCATCATTATCATCATAACCTTTCCACATCCGTCTCTCTCTCTCTCTCTCTCTCTCTCTCTCTCTCTCTCTCTCTCTCTCTCTCTCTCTCTCTCTCTCTCACTCTCTCACTCTCTCTCTCCCAGGTCGTGCCGTGTCCGCCCGTGACTGACAAACCACCGGGAGGAGGCTGACAGGAGGTGGATGCTGCTGCCAGGTGAGACTGAACAGGTGGAGGAGGGGGGGGGGAGGAAGGAGGAAAGGAGAGTAGAGAAGGGAGGGGAGGGGAGTACAGAGGAATAGTGGAGGAAGATGGGTAGGTAATAGAGAGAGAGAAGAGAGAGAGAGAGAGAGAGAGAGAGAGAGAGAGAGAGATTGTATACAGGTAATCATTTATAGATAAATTATTTCCTCATACCAATTAACCTTACATGACCTAGCGCCATTACCCCCACCCCCCCTACCCCTCCATCCCCCTCCTATGCCCCTCTCCTCCATCCATCTATCTATCCATCTCTCTCTCTCTCTCTCTCTCTCTCTCTCTCTCTCTCTCTCTCTCTCTCTCTCTCTCTCTCTCTCTCTCTCTCTCTCTCTCTCTCTCCTCTCTCTCTCTCCTCTCTCTCTACTCTTTACCTCCACCACTCTACCTCACCACCACCACCACCACCACCACCACCACCACCACCACCACCACCATTCCCTTATCATAACCTCCCTTTCCCCTCACCAACACTATCCTCCCCTTTCCCTTCCTCTCCCATCCCTTCCCACTTCTCACCTCTCTCCTCCCATCTCCCTTCCCCCATCTCCCCTTCCTCTCCCTCCCTCCCCCTCCCCCGGCCTCAAAGTTAGGTATTTTCAGCTTGGTACGGGAGTTTCAGGCGGGGATTACCGTCTGAAAATGGATTCTGACATATTTTGCATAGTAATTGGCTGCAAGCTGTAAGAAAATGGCGCTTGGTAAAAGTTTCTTGAATATAAAATCAGGAAGGAACGGAACACAGGGGAGGATGTGTTCGGATGTGTGCTTCCCTGGCTTCAGTGTGTGTGTGTGTGTGTGTGTGTGTGTGTGTGTGTGTGTGTGTGTGTGTGTGTGTGTGTGTGTGTGTGTGTGTCTCTCTCTCTCGCTCTGGTGGGAAGGGAGGAAATTTGGCTTTTTTTCAGCACTTTTTGTACATTTTTGGGGGTACTTTTTTTTTTTAGATTTTTGGTTTCCCTTTTGCTGGCTTGTAATGGTACGGTTGTTATGGTGGTGGTGGTGGTGGTGGTGGTGGTGGTGGTGGTGGTGGTGAGGAAAGAGGAGTTGTTTTCCCCTCTATTAAAGGGGATTTTTAGGAGGCAAAAAGAGATATGGGTGAGTCACTTTTTTTTTCCTCTACTAACCCTTTATGCCTTTTAAGGGATAATTTTTCGTGTAAAGGGGAATAAAGGGGTATGAACACACACACACACACACACACACACACACACACACACACACACACACACACACACGGGCTGAGTAGGTAATTACGTCCTAGGGGGTAACACGACTCAGATCAAGTTTAGCGACCTGACCTCACACCACCTATCCTGACCTCCCTCACACACACACACACATGACAGGAAGCCAGTCTACCACCACACACACACACACACACACTCCAGAAAACACCTCCAGCATCGCGTCTTGGGAGCCTCACGTCGGGGCTCCCAAGACAACACACACACACTCACCTTCCCTGAGCTATATCTACTTGTGTACAATCAACCAAGCATTATTACGTCTGTTGTCCAACCTACCTTTGTGTGTACTTAACTCATTAAACCTCTACACTGTCACTCCTTTCCCCTCTGTTTCCCCTTTGTTTCCCCCTTGGTTTCCCCCTTGGCAACCCTCTACGCCTCCTGCTCTACAGAAATCCATTCCCCTTGAGCCTTTCGTTTTGGAAAGTGGTAGGAATCTAATTTTCAACTTTGCTCTCTCGTACACTAAGCCCAAAGCCTCCTCCTCCTCCTCCTCCTCCTCCTCCTCCTCCTCCTCCTCCTCCTCCTCCTCCTCCTCCTCCTCCTCCACAAGCACTGTTTCTCTCCCTCCCTCTGTCTGCTCCTCCTGCTCTTTCCCAAAATTGGTCGTTTCTCTCTACTGACCCTAATTTTTCAGACTATTAAGGTAAACTTCGTCGATGTTGAGGTGTTGACCGGGCAGGGCGGTGATGGAAGTGTGTGTGTGTGTGTGTGTGTGTGTGTGTGTGTAGGTGTGGGTGGGTGGGTATAGTCTCCTCAGTAACTCCTGGCAACACTCCCTCTTCCCCTCTTGCTTCCCCTCACTCTCTCTCCCTCCCTCCCTCTTCCCCTCACTCTCTCTCCTCCCTCTTCCCCTCACTCTCCCTCCCTCTTCCCCTCACTCCTCTCTCTCCCTCCCTCTTCCCCTCACTCTCTCTCTCTCCCTCTTCCCCTCACTCTCTCTCCCTCTTCCCCTCACTCCCTCTCCTCTCTCTCCCTCTCTCTCACTGGATTCTCTCCCATTTGAATATCTTAATTGACATAGTGTCTTTTGATGGAAATTTAATCAAAATTTAAGATATTTAATGTTACCTCCACTAATCACGGAAAATGCGTCACAATTATGAAAATGTCGCCCGGGGAAAATGGATTGGGGAGTGTGATGGGGAGGAGGGTGTTGGGGGTGGGGGGTTGGGGAAGGTTGGGGGTCTGTATGGAGGGATTAAAGGATGTTGGGGAAGGTTTATAGGCTTTTTGGGGAATGAAAGTGAGATGGGGAGGAGGAAAATTGGGGACTGATGGGTTGGGGAAGGTTGGGGATCTGTATTGGGGGGATTAAAGGATGTTGGGGATGTAGGGGTTTTTGGGGGGTATGAATGTATGGGAGTGGAAGGGTAGGGGCATGAAGGAGGATGAGGGAGTGAGGGGAGTAGGGAAGGAGTGTGGTGTGTGTGTGTGTGTGTGTGTGTGTATGTGTGTGTGTGAGGGTGTGTGTGTGTGTGTGTGTGTAAGGGTGTGAGACCAAAGGTTATGTTGTGGCTGATGGCTGTGCGATAACAATGTGTTATTGTCACATTTAAACCTTGAACACTTTGCATAGATAACAGTGTGACCCTGCCTCTTCCTCCTCCTCCTCCTCCTCCTCCTCATCTCCTCCTCCTCCTCCTCCTCCTCCTCCTCTTTGTTCTTCTTCCTTCTTTCCTCTTTTTCCCTTCCTCCTCGTGCTCCTCCCACTATTTCTTATTTTTTCCCCTCTCTCTCTTTTCATTCTTTTTCCTCGTGTGCTTCTTCTATCTTTTTTTTCTTCTTCTTTCTTCTTCTCCTCTCACTCCTTTCACTTTTCCTTTCCCTTTTTCCTTCTTCCTATTCACTTTCCTCCTCCCTTACTCTTCCCTTCTTTTCCTTACGTTTTTTCCTCCATCCCTCTCGTATTTATTTTCCTTCCTCTCTTTTCTTATTTTCCCTCCCTTCTTCCTTCTTGTTTGTTTCCTTCCTTCCTTCATTTCT
Organism: Metacarcinus magister; assembly: GCA_029783475.1. Classification (NCBI taxonomy): domain Eukaryota; kingdom Metazoa; phylum Arthropoda; class Malacostraca; order Decapoda; family Cancridae; genus Metacarcinus; species Metacarcinus magister. The sequence continues at coordinate 41,188 of JAPQNM010002745.1, forward strand.
TCCTTCTTTCCCCTCTTCCATCCATCTTTCTTTCCTTCTTTGTTTAGTGTGAAAGAAAACATTGAATTTTTTGTTCTCTCTCTCTCTCTCTCTCTCTCTCTCTCTCTCTCTCTCTCTCTCTCTCTCTCTCTCTCTCTCTCTCTCTCTCTCTCTCTCTCTCTCTCTCTCCCTAGTGGTGGAGGAATGAATAAAAGCGAAAATATAACCAAATCAAAAAGAAAAAGAAAGAAAATAAAGAAAGAGAGAGAGCGAGAGAGAGAGAGAGAGAGAGAGAGAGAGAGAGAGAGAGAGAGAGAGAAAGTGAGAGACAAAAAATAGACAATCACATTTAGATGCAAATTGAGGGTGGGACACTGTTGGTCTGGCAGGGGTGAGGCAGGGAGGGAGAGGGGTGGCAGGGGGCAGGGGGTGAGGGGTAGGGGTAAGGGAAAGGGTGTGTGGGCTGGGGTAGGTCAGGTTAGGTTAGGTTAGGTTGGGCTAGGTTGGGCTGCGGGTTTTGGGCTAGATTTGTGAGCTATGGAAGGTAAGGTGTGAAGGCTGATTTGGGCTGGTTGAAGGGGGGGTTAGTTCAGCATCCTTCCTCCTCCTCCTCCTCCTCCTCCTCCTCCTCCTCCTCCTCCTCCTCCTCCTCCTCCTCCTCTTCTTCATAGACTTCCCGCCTCATTAGTAAAGAATAATGTTGTGTGTGTGTGTGTGTGTGTGTGTGTGTGTGTGTGTGTGTGTGTGAGAGAGAGAGAGAGAGAGAGAAAGATATAGATAGATAGATTGATAAAGAGAGAATTATGACACACACACACACACACACACACACACACACACACACACACACACACACAAATAAATTCAACGTTATGGATTGTCTGTCTAAGTTCTGATGAATATAAAATTTGTTTACTCAATATATCATGAGTGAAGAATGTTCGTTATTCATCCCTGGCATACATACATACATACATACATACATACATACATACATACATCTCACATAAGTTATTCACGCGATAAATCAAACACAAGTGAACGACGATGAATAAATGAATAAAATGAATATATAGAATTGATAAAAATGACTTAATGAACAAGATAAATGAAAGATATAGATTAATGAATGGATAGATGAATAAAGTAATTGATATATAAATAGAAGAAGTCAAATATGAACAAGTTTAATAATCTTCCTTTTCTTTTTTTTTCTTTTTTTCTATGTTCGTTTTTCTATATTTTTTTTTTGAGCTTCTGATGTGTTTATTTTCATTCTTTTTCTTTCATAATTTCCTCCTCCTCCTCCTCCTCCTCCTCCTCCTCCTCCTCCTCCTCCTGGTTGTCATTTTTCACAATTTTCATTCTGTTCCTTTGTTCTTTATACACTATTAATACATTTTTTCATACATTCATTTATTTCCTTTGTTTTTTTTTGTTTTATTTTTCCATCCATGTTGCATATTGTATTTAAATCATACATTAACTTTTTTTTTTATACTCTCTCACTCTCACTCTCACTCTCACTCACACACTCACACACTCACACACTCACACACACACACACACACACACACACACACACACACACACACACACACACACACACACACACAAGGAAACCACAGTAATACCGACGACTATTTTCAGCCGAGGCAAGTTAGGCTATCGACAACATAATACTGATTTATGAACTCTTAAATCAGGATGCTGTCACGGGTCGTAAACAAAACACCTCCTGCTTCTGTTCTCTCTCTCTCTCTCTCTCTCTCTCTCTCTCTCTCTCTCTCTCTCTCTCTCTCTCTCTCTCTCTCTCTGCGGGTTGTTTTATTCATGTATTTTTATCGTTTTCATATCACCAAAGAGCGAGAGAGAGAGAGAGAGAGAGAGAGAGAGAGAGAGAGAGAGAGAGAGAGAGAGAGAGAGAGAGTGAGAGTGAGAGTGAGTGAGAGAGAGAATTTAAAGCTATGTTCCTCCAGGGAGAGATTGAAGGGAGAGAGAAAACGGCTTGAGGCATTATGGACAGCGGCTCTGAGTTATGGCGGGAACTATTTTGAATCTGGATTATTATTATTACAATTTTTATTTTATTTTTTTATTCTCTCTCTCTCCCTCTTTGATGTGTGTGTGTGTGTGGTGTGTGTGTGTGTGTGTGTGTGTGTGTGTGTGTGTGTGGTAAGAAAAAACAAGGAATTAAATAAAGTTTGCAATAAAATGTATATGAAATCAAAATATCATACAACTATATAAAAAATAAAAAATAAATAAAATAAATAAATAAAAAAACAAGAAGTCTCCCCTTGAAAAAAAATAATAAAAAATAAAGAAAACGCAACAGAAAACGGAATGTGTGTATGTAATGTATCACACGAGTAGCAGAGGAGAGCCACGAAGCGAGAGAGAGAGAGAGAGAGAGAGAGAGGAGGGGGGACTCAATCAGTAACACAGCGGGGAGCACCACCACCACCACCACCTCCTATAGTAGATCCCTGAGGTGAAAATGGCTCCGTCTAATTTAGCGCGTGACAGCTGGCCAAGGTGATCTCCACGTCTTTAACACCTGGCGCGCGGCGGGGCAGACACCTCGGCTCAATACGAAACAATAGAACGTCTGTGTACTGTCACGGTGATGGTGGGGGGGGGAGCAAGGGTGTGGAAATGGGTGATAAGGATGGTTTTGTAGGTGTAAGGAATGGGTGTATGGAAGGGAAGGGTGTGGAATGGGTGGTAAGGATGTTGTTTTAGGTATAAGGAATGGGTGTATGGGGAAGGGAAGGAAAGGGTGAGTGATATAGGAAGGGAAAGACAGGTAAAGGAGGAGGGTGTATGGGGAAGGGAAGGAAAGGGTGAGTGATATAGGAAGGGAAAGACAAGGTAAAGGGGAATGGGTGTATGGGGAAGGGAAGGAAAGGTAGAGTGAAGGGTGTAGAAAGAGAAATATTTAAGGAGAGTAAATGGAAAGGATAAGGGAAGAGAGGTACTTGGCGCAGGTATATAAGACACGCGCCAAACACCGCACTGCATGTTTGTTTATATAAATGTATGATAACAAGTCTTCCTATACCCGATAGAGGGCAGCACTTGTACCTTACCTAGCCAAGCCACCAACCCACGACACTTTCCCTCCCCTTAGAAGAGGAGGAGGAGGTAAAAAGAAGGATGTTTAGGGGTGACTCTAAGGGGTGACTCGTGTAATAACCCAGCAAGCTTAAGTCTACGTCAAGAGGAGGAGTTAGGAAAAGAAAGTCAAGAAAGAAAACGGTCTGCACACACATGGCTGCAAACTATGACCAACTGAGAGGAAACACGTAAGGTTTTTGAGCCCTTCCTCCTCCTCCTCCTCCTCCTCCTCCTCCTCCTCCTCCTGCAGTACTGGCGTGTTTACGAAGTTGGTGTTGAAGTGTGTGAGTGATGTGAGTGTGTTGGTGAGGAGAGAAAGAGAGAGAGAGAGAGAGAGAAAGAAAAGAGGAGAAAAATGAGTTGTTTTCTTGCAGTTCTCTCTTCTTTTTTTTTCTCTCATTTTTATTCTCTTTTTCTCTTTTTTTTTATCTCTCTTACTGGAATGAAATTAAAGAGAGAGAAGGAATGATTTATTAGTCCTCTTCTCTCTCTCTTTATTAATCTATCTATCTATCTATCATAACTGCAATCCAAGCCTAAAAATAAACAAATAAATAACTAAAATAAATAAAAAAACTAAAACAAAGACGCAAGGCGAAGCGAAGCGGATGTCAATACAATCTGGAACGAAACATTTTCTTTACGCCTCAAAATTTATGCCCAAGACGCCCTCTGGTGGCCGCAAAACCCACTAAAGGAAGGACCCCTGAGCCAGCATCCGAGGAGGAGGAGGAGGAGGAGGAGGGGGGCGGAGGAGGAGGAGGAGGAGCGGTCAGCAGTGTTAGTCAGTCAATAAACCTTTTGGGACCCACATGGAGCCTCGAGACTTCTCCTCCTCCTCCTCCTCCTCCTCCTCCTCCTTCTGTTGGAAAGACAAAGGAACATCACCACCGCTGAAAAACAAGAGGGCGCAGTTGGTTTAGCGAAGGAGGAGGAGGAGGAGGAAGAGAAGGAGGAGGAGGAGGAGGAGGAGGAGGAGTGCGCTACGACCGTAAAACAAGTGAAGATCATCGAAGTAATCCTCACGTCAGACCCCTCCTCTTCCTCCTCCTCCTCCTGTTCGACACTCCCCATTACTCCCCATCCATCATCCCCATAATGACCAGGGCCCCGGCATCCCCACCTGCAGAACCCCGATTCCTGACGTGGCTCCCAAGGGTCTCGTAATGCCCCCTCGTTCCCATTCCAGCCTTGATTCTAAATTCCCATCATGGCCGCCCATAATGAAAATCATGTCGGCAGATAAGAAGAGTTGGGCAGCGCGCGTCTGCCTCCTAATTAATGAGTCGTAGGAATAATTTCATTCGAACGCCCATTTCCCTCAGATTAATGGTCGATGGGGGATTTGTGCGCCAGTGTGCTCTCTCAAGTTTTGTCTTATCACGCCAATGGGGGGAAGGAGGGTGCCAAGGAGGGGGATTACCGACCACAGAGAGAGAGAGAGAGAGAGAGAGAGAGAGAGAGAGTAAAAAGACCTAGATTTAGAGTTATAGGAAGGACATGTGAAGAGTGAAAATGACTGCACGCCTCCTTCAGTGACTCCTTCAGGTAAGTAATAATGACGAAGGGAAGGAAGGAAGGAAGGAAGGAGGAAAATGGGATGGGGAGGAAAAAATGGAAGGGGGAGATTGAGGGTAAAGGATGAGGGAAGAGGAGGAGGGGGAGGGGGTGAGGTAATGAAGAAAAGAAAAGAAGGGAAAAAGAAAAGGAGGAGGAGGAAGAGGTGGAGGAGGAGGAGGAGGAGGAGGAGGGAGGTACTAGCAAGGGAAGATGAAAGGACTGAATCTTTTGTAAACAAGATACAAAAAAAATTACCTTCGGAGGAAACAAAGGAATTTCAAGTAGTTTGCCAAGACGATAAAGAGAGAGAGAGAGAGAGAGAGAGAGAGAGAGAGAGAGAGAGAGAGAGAGAGAGAGAGAGAGAGAGAGAGAGAGAGAGAGACGAGAACGAGAACGAAAGAAAACAGAAACCAACAGAAAACGGAATGAAAAACCACAATCACCACCACCACCACCACCACAACAACAACAACAACAACAACAACAACAATAAACAACAATAATACCACCACCACCACCACAACTACCACTTACCCCCCCCACACCCATCCCCCCCCCCAACGCCATAACACATCGGCCTCCACAATATATCTCCTCCTCGTCCGTCCTATCAGCCGCTCCGAGCTTTGTACAAGACTTGTGAGATCGGCTGGGGATTTGCAGCAAATTAATGTTGGAACCAAGATGGCGGCTTCACTCCAAGTTCACTAATGATAATGGTCCCAGAGAGCCGCGTTGATGGGAGGGAGAACGACGCCAGAATCCAACGCCTTTCCCACTGCTCTAAGTCCACGCTATTTCACCTTCATTCCTACATTCAAAACCTACATTGAATAACCACAAATCAACTAATAATACACTAGCACAATTCTGAGGGTTTGAATAAGGGTCGAGGGTTCATTTGTAGGTAGTGAAGTGTGTGTTAGAGGCTTCGAGCGGTGATGAGCGTTGCTTTGTGGCGGGGGATGGTTGGCTGTAAGAGGGTCTTCCGCTTGGATTTGTTAGAGCTGTCTACTTTACAACAACTTAAGAAGACTTTGTTTCAATTAATGGCCTGCTTCTCTTCTTTTTACCGCACAGACGCGTTGGAACATGAAAATTAATTGTGAGCTGCAAGAAGAAGAGGAAGAGGAAGAGGAGGAGGAAAATGAGAAAGGCTTTGTGGTTCATACTGAAAACGAAGAGGAAGAAAGAAGACCAGGAAGAATAAATGGAGGAGATAAAAAGGACTACTGATAAAAGAGGTAAGAGAGAGAGAAAGAGAGTATAAAAAAAAATGTGTAATGTAGCAGATTATTAGGAGGTAGGAGGAAAAGTGATAAAAGTGAAAGAAAAGGGAAGAAAGGATAAAGAAAGAAATAGAAAAATAATAAGAGAGGAAAAGAAAAGAAAAGAAATAAAAGTATATATGAAAAGTTAAGGAAATGCGGAGATTAGAGGAAGAAAAATAGAAAAGGGAAAGACCAAAAGGAGGAGGAGGAGAAAGAAGGGAAACAAGGAACCAAATAAAGAGAATGAGGAGGAAGGAGGGAGGAGGGAGGGAGGGAGGAAAGGGGGGGTGAGATTGAAAGTGAAACCAAGAGGAGAAAGTTAATGAGTTTTTAGGAAGACTTGAAATTGTTGTAGTAGTAGAAGTAGTAGTAGTAGTAGTAGTAGTAGTAGTAGTAGTAGTAGTGAAAAGTGTAATAGTGAATCTTATAATGACGAGGAGATTGGAAGAGGAGGAGGAGGAGGAGGAAGGGAAGAGGAAGAAGAAGAAAGAAGAAGACGAGGAGGAAGAGGAGGAGGAGGAGATAATGATGATACTAGTAATAATAATAATGATAAAAAAAAATGTGATTAATCGTAAGGAGGAGGAAGAAGAATATGAAAAAGAGGAGGAGGAGGAAGAGAAAGAGTAAACAGAGGAAGAGGTAAATGAAGAGAGTATAAGAAAAACGATAATAATAAGGAAAGAAGGACTACAGCGCCATCTATCCCCCGTGTTTGAAAGTAGTAGTAGTAGTAGTAGTAGTAGTAGTAGTAGTAGTAGTAGTAGTAGTGGTGGTGGTGGTAGTGGTGGTGGTGGTGGGGACCTTACTGCTGCTACTATCTGGTGTGGGTACAAATGGCGTAGTGGTCCCCTCAGTTCCCTCGGTCCCCTTGGTGCTGTCTGAGTCGACGTAATGAAGTGAGGTTTGTGTTGACTGGTGGTGGTGGTGGTGGTGGAGGTAGTGGAGGTAGTGGTGGTGGTGATGGTGGTGGTAAGATATTTCCCTTCTCTTCCTCCTTTCTTCTCTTCTAGTACTCTCCTTTCCTTGCCTTTCCCCTTCCTTCCCCTATATCCTCCTCCCTTCCCTTCCCCTCTCCTTCCTTTCCTTTCTTCCTTCCTCTTTGTGTCTCCCTCTCTCCCCTTCCCTGTCCTTCTCTTTCCCCTCACCTCCTACCCTTCCCTTCCCATCACCTCCTACCCCTCCAATCCCCTCATCTACTGCTTCTCCTTTCCCCTAACCTCCTACCCATCCTTTCCCCTCACCTCCTACCCTTCCTTTCCCCTCACCTACTGCTCCTCCCTCCCCTTCTTCCCCTCAGCAACACCTTCTGGATGGGGTGTCAGGTGTTAAGGCACAGACGGGGCCTCAGCTTCCCCTCACGTGATAAGATCTGAGGGGAGAACCTGACGAAGGCGCTGCTGAGAGAGAGAGAGAGAGAGAGAGAGAGAGAGAGAGAGAGAGAGAGAGGAGAGAGAGAAGGGGGGAGGGAGATGTGTCACCCTCCATTTGCAGTGCCAAACCCACATTACATCTTCGTGTGATGTTATCTTCCCACTCTTCCCCTCAAATCATTACCATTTCATCCCCTCCCTTCTCCTCTTCTTCCTCCCTTCTCCTCTTCTTCTTCCCTTCTCTTCTGCCTCCCTTCTCCCTTTACTTTCCTTCCACTTATTTACATCACGGGAAAACTATACTTCTAAATAACATTACTTGAGTTAAGTAGATAAACCAAGATATAGTGTAATATACTTAGGTCAAATTAATTATCACACCAGATAAGTTAGGTAGGTGCATGGGCAAGACGAGCCTAGTTTAGTTTGCAAGTCACTTTACTATGAACAAACTTTATATTAATTTCACAGAGTAGTAACAAACAACAATTCATTTATCCTTTTATTTATTTTTTTTGTCCTGCGGAGTGTGGAGTCCTTCTTCCTTCGAGTCCCATCCTTCCTCACCCTTCCCATTCCTACCCCCACTCCACTCACTCCACTCCTTCCTCTTCCTATCACCTTATCTCCCTCTTCCCGATCCTCTCCCTCCCAGCGACCCTTCACGCCCCCCCCCCTTACCCCTAACAGCCGTCTGGGGAAGGGCTCCAATGGCCCCTCAAATAACCCACTTCGTGTGTCAATATAATGAAAACTGATATAATCGAGAGGCTGAAAGGGGACCCGCTGACGCCACCCCGCCCTCGCCCCGCCTGTCCTGCCCCCTGGCGGACGAACAGGGAAATAGAGAATTGGGGAGATAGGATCAGACAGGGTGGGGCATGTCGGGGCTTCCGAAATATATTTCGGAGGCCCCGGGCATGTGGGGTGATGGGGTGAAATGGGAGGAATAGGGTGATGGTGGAGGGTGTGAACAGGGAGGGTAGGGAGAGGGAGGGGAGGAAGGGTAGCTAGACAGTAAAACTACATTAAGTTATACTCTAAATGCTATCATACATTTAGGGTGGATGAGTGCTAAATGTATGGTAGTATTCTATTAATAAAGATAAACATATAGAAAACTAAATGAAATGAAAGATGATAGAATTAAATATTTCAGAGTTGGTGTTATTTTTTGAGAGTGAAGTGGTTTGAACATTCTAAACCTTTATGTAGTAATAGTAATAGTTTTGATAGTAGTCATGTGCTCCTTCTGTACATAGTATATAGATAAATATTAACTACACAAACTTTCAGTATTCTTATAGGAAGTTGTGTGGTGGTGAAGACCAAAGTATATATACTATAATAACAAGTGAACCCACTAAGGGAGTATTGGAACCTAAGACGCCACGTGGAAGTCACAGCGGAGTCAGCAGTACAACGTGTGGGTGTATCAGGCAAGTTATTTAAGTGTTTTACGTATTTTATGTATTTCTATAGTACTATATCAACTTCTAAGAACTTGTGTAGTGTTTGGGAAGGTTAACAGTTTGATAACTAATAGATAGATAACGTTTATAGTAATTATAAGTGCATTATCTATCTCCCACTTCTTGTGGGCTGGAGACGCTTGTTTCTATTCAATGGCAATTTGTCCTTTTTCCGTCCTCTACGGTATTATCAGAGGGCTGAAGAAGATCCCAACGAGAGGAAAATTTGTTTCTTTAACAGAATTCGTGATAAAATTAATTGTGATAAGGAAACACTAGCTTATATTTACGCGTGACTGTAATGAGCGTAACTTTAGGAGCAAACAAGTGTTATTTTCTTCTGGTTCAATTATGGTTCGAGGGATTGAGAGTTTTAGGGTTGGGGATTCAGAAGTATAGGACACGTCATCAATGGTAGAAGTAGAGTTAGTTAGGATTCTCAGGAAGGGTCACTTGACAACGGGTTCCGGACAAAAGTTCGTAAAGAAAAACTTCGTATGGCAATAATTCGTAGGATAAAGTTCGTTTGTCTAAAGTACGTAGGGTATAAAGTTCGTCATGTCAAAAGTTCATAATGGGAAAAAATCGTAAAGTTAAATGTTCGTCGTGCCAATGTTCGTTAGAAAAATGTTCGTACGCGTTAGGTTAGGTTAGGTCGTTACGAATATTTTACATACGTACATACGAACATCTGCATACGAACTTTATCCCTTACGAACATTTGCGTACGAACTGTATGCATACGAACTATTTCCATACGTACTTTGGTCCTACAACCCTTTACAACTGCCATCCGCAGAAGCAGTTCCCTATCTTGAGGTGAGTGTTTGGGGGTTTCCAGTGAATAAATTAGCTTGTGTGTATATCTATCTATACCTATCTATCTATATATATTGAGGTTATATGGTTAGATAAAGTGAAGTGCAAATACTTATGTGAGTGTTGTGTTACAGTGTTTCAGGACGGAAAGGAAAGCTACCTTTTCCTAACCACCGAGTTTTGTGCCTTTTGCTTGTGTTATAGTGTTAGGATGTTAGTGTCAGAGAGTGGTATTACCTATGGGGGTGGTTAGTGGCGTACGAGGCAGAGGAGGCTGACTTTAGCCCGTGCCTGAGGTGTGATTAAGGAGTGCTTTCCCACCCCCCTGGAATTAGGCGGAGTTAATTATAGTGTTTGTTTCTGTGTTAGATATATTTGTTAAATTACTTTCCTCAGTTTTGTTGCGCCCTAGCTAAATTCATTGCCTTAAGTATAATTAAAACCATAGTTACCACTAAGTTCGGCCTGCAGCTCGCTACCCTACCGTCTACTAACATCAAAAAGCTGCAGAGAAAGGGAGTTACATTACATGACCACAATACAAAAAAACATTTACACATTTTTCTTATTACTTATATTTACCCAGCAGGATATTAGTTTTAAGTGCATGTAAATCTATCAATATATAGGTGTGATGTAATTATATTGTAAGACAATGACAGTTTTTGTATGTACAGTACACTGTAGCATTTTGAAAGAAACTTTTACTCTCCCATAGTGGCCAGTTAATATAAAGATTGTCGGTAAGTACTACAATAGTGCAGTTTGTGTAACTGCAAAGTTGTGTTGTATTAAAGGGGATAACATCTGCACTGAATAAGAAATACAATACTGTGTCAGTAACTAAAAAGGAAAAAAATAGCATTATCAAATTCTTGAGAAATAAGATGAGCCTAATGGTGAATTTTTATTTAGATGAGTAATGAGAGTATAATAATGAATTTTTCAAGAATAAAACGGACATATAAATTAACTCCTCGCTATCTAGCTATATCAAGTAATTAAAAGATGCACATAAAAGTTAGGCTATGCTCCAATGACAGAGATAAAGATATATACTGGTAAACGTTATTTACTTTATAATATTGGAAAGTTAGTATAGCACAGATAAGACAGTATAGGCTACACAACTGTCATGATATCTGTGTTTTAACACTGATATTTTGTTTGTATATATAATCATATAATGGTAAATCACTCTAGCCTACACTGCCTTTTCCTTCGCCGTTTGGTCGCACTAATTCTTATTACTTTATACAACAATATATTTAATTTGGTGCTAAACAGAATAAAAAATTAATATCTTGCATAGTAAACTACAATTAACATACAGGATGAAAGCCATAATATTCACATTTATCTCCTCTGGTAAACTATGCTTTGAGTATCCGGTGGTTTTACTTATTATTATAGTATATATACTTTGGTGAAGACAGACTAACCTAACCTAACCTAACCTAACCTAGTGGCTAGCGGTCGGGCATACCAGCTCAGGGTCCCGCGTTCAAGCCTCGGCACGGGCTGGCCACTTTTCTTCGTTACTACCGCCGAGTGGCCTAAGAACACCCACATGCTGCCATAACACCATCCTCGCCGGGACTGCAACGTTATATGCGCGAGGAGCTTCCGCTGGCAGCATGAGCCTATCAATAAGAAGAAACAAGGCGTCACTTAAAAAATCTAACCCGCGCTACTAACGGGCGGAGGCCAACCATCTAAGGTCTCCCTGAAGCCTACCGGCGCCATGGGTAAAAGATAAAAAAAAGATAAAAAAAAAAAAAATCACTACCCTAAGCTAAGTACTAACACCTTCCTCACTCCTCTGTCTCACCCCATAGCAGGCCAGACTCACCTATCATCACTAAATGTGTCCTAAACTACTTAAAAGGTGGATATAATGAAACCATATACGAACAGAGTATTTATTCTTATTATTATTATAGTACAGTAACAATAATAGTAACAAAAAGCCATAACAATACATTATATAGTTTTAAAAAAAATTACCATAACAGCCACACATAAAAATATTCCCATATCAACCCTAATGACCCTAATGCAAATAATGTTATGTTTATTTATACCGCGTACAAAAAGTAGCTAAATGTATCAAAGGAGACTATTGATGCCTGACCCATTGCAACGCCTCCTCATTAAGGGTGAACATTGCATAGTGGTAATACAGATGCAGTAATACAGCAATATCAGGAAGCTGAAGCAAAGGGATATTCTAGTTCTCTTTGGGATTTGTACAGTCAGTGAATTAATCTTCTTTCCCTCCTTGATGTTCCTTAACTCATTGGAATGTTGTACAGTTGGCAATGAACACAAGTAAATTACCGGTGAAGTAAAGATCATGGAGGAAGATTATTGTCAAGTTATAGTGGGAGTTCCTTCACTGACAGCACGTGGATCCTTGTAGAGACAGCTTGTCACATTGATGTATTTAGACAGGCAGCAGAAAAGTAAACAGAAATAGCTGATCAGATCCATATAAAGATAAGTTACATTATATATGTAGTGTACATTGAGCAGATGAATACAGGAAGGAAGGTGATCCCGGGAAGACCATGTTGACAAATAGGTTTGAGTTAGGACTCTTTCACACGAGTGTTCCTGTAAGTGAGTTCGTGTGCGTGGTGTTTTAACATTGAATGGAGTTCAATGTGACCTTTCACACAACACGTTGCACATGCGTACAACTTGGCGCAAACACCCAAGCCAACAAGGATGCACGTGTCCTTGGTGGTTACTAGTGGCCATGGCAGCTTGTACACCAGGGTACAGGTACAAGGATCAATGGAAGGAAGGTTGGGATAGGAATGCAGGGTGGCGGCCACAGGTCTGTTGGTCTGGCAGTGAAACGCGAATGCGTGGCCAAAGTGTGTACAAAAATCTGACACATTTCTGTGCATGTTTGATGCACACAGAAACAGCAGTGTGAAAGAGGCCTTAAGGTTAGTGTTGGGAAGCTTGATAACACATGACACTGTCAGTTCAGGTGGTTCTATAGGAGAGAGTTCAGCACCAGAATGCTGAAGTAACACACAGACAACAATCTGGGCTTGCACTGGGCAAGTGTAACAACACTGATAGGAACACCATTAACAAAAGACTTTGAATCTGTAAGGCACTGTTGTTGTGACAGAATGACTCACTAATATTCAGTCAAAGTGTTTAATACTATTATTTTGGCATCTAACAGCTTTCAGCCCAAAACATTCATTACTCAGCAAGACTTAATCTGATTAAAGGTGATTAGATAATCCCCCCCGAACTAGGCATCTATAAGCCATATATTTCTGTTAGGGTTAATGAGAAAGTGCTGCCACTCACCAAGAAGCTGCCATGAGCCAGGATCAAACTCCTTTTAGGTCACTCCCTTTAGATCACGTGCCGAGCACTGCCCCACAGAGCCACCCGACACCCTAAGCTGATTAAAGCAAACACTCAAACATAAACTTGATGTCAGTGACTTGTTCTTGTACCGTCAACCTTCACTAAACATCACTTTCAACGCCATCAACTCGCCCAATGTACCAACAGATAAACTTTCATCAAATTTGCTCAACACATGGATTCACTATTTCACAAAACAGAAATATGAAACTTTTAGGTTTGTCATGGTTAGGTATTTGTTGTTTTGAAGCCATGTATGTTATGATATTTTGGCTTCACAACAGTTATGAAAGCAATTAACTTTCAATAGAAACTAAAATTTGTTTCGTACTTTATTTGTGCATTACTATTTTTGACGGCTAATATATCACAAACTTTTTAATTCATAACTCCAATGAAGATGAAGATGAAGGTGTGTGATCAGCATGGAGGTAACAGACTAACAGTGGCATCTCATATCAAGTAACCCAACTACCTGTTACAAGTTATTTCAACACCACAACTCATTCAAATCAAGTAATGTTCTGTTTTCAAGTCAAGCCATTCTAAGGTGACATCATTAGTCTCACACTCTTTGTTTACAACTCATACAGACAGGCGGCGCAGTGACACAATCATCATAACATACATCACCTGTCAACTGTCATTTCAGATGCTACTCAAAATTATACTATCAATTTCACTTTTATGGAAAATATTGATCTTTACACAATAACAAATGCATGTAATCATCTAAGAAATGTTAATGCAGTACACATTAGTAGCTGAGAGAAAAAAAAAAAAAAATGTTAAACCAAAGTGTATATTTTGTTTGTGAATCACCGTTGAAACTTGAGTCTTATTTCACCTGATAAGCCGTTAGATAATGCTTAAAGATGATGGAATTGGAACCTAAGTGTTGTGTTGGGTAAAGGTCAACAGTATTCAAAGCATTTACTTAACAGCAATTACTTTTAAATGCGGCTTGACTAACCAAACAAGGAGCTTAGCCATAGGGGCATAATACCTCTCACCCTCAACCTTGGAGAAGCCTGCACGCTCAATGTTGGGCAGAACATCACGGTTGAAGCAGCAGCCGTCAAATAAGAAACATGAGATGCCAGTGACAGTGAGACACTCCTGGAGGATGCTTCTCACCCAATGCTTGCTGGGGTCAAATTCCTTGATGTGTTCCATAGCATAGAACTTGCCGCCCTGAAACAAAAGTAAACCGTTATAACACCAGTGTGAGGATAGAAATGCTAGTGTGTGTGTGTGTAGTTTGTTTCTTAAAAATAGTATAGAGGGAGTGCATTCCATTTATACGTGAGTGACAACCCATACGTGTAGGAGACTGACAGTTGTATCAAATTATTTTTGCTGTCTTACATCAGTCGGGTTGAAATTCTGTTTTTGGTATCTTCAAATACATTTTTTTTTATGAACAGTCAAGTTCTCAATTTGCACTTTGTCAATTTCACATTTTCTGGTTCATTATAATATGGGATAATTTAAACACAATATCTCCTTCCTCTGCAGGAAAGTCCAGATGAGGAGAAGTGTAGTACTCACTGGCACAAGGACGCGTAGGACCTGCCTCAACACCTTGTCAGGATCACTAACACTGCACAACACCAGCGTCATCACCACCACATCCACGCTGCTGTCTGCCACGTCCGTCATCTCCTCTCCTGTGGGATCAAGGTGACTCAGCCCTCGTGGTTTTTTCTTTATTGTATTCAAGGTATGTAAGATTAGAATTGTGTTGAGTGCAAAGGGAGTATGCTTGGAGATGGTTTTGTTAAGTGAAATAGAGGTAAGGTTGTTAAGAATCACTGTACACTTTCACCCAACATGACAGTCAGGTTTCTGAGCCCATCATGCACAACAAATTATGTGAACAGTGAAGGTAAGTTTTAAAAAGGCTTAGAAATTTTAAATCGTGTAAAGATGATTCGTGCAATCGTGGATTTTGTGGTGAGTGTAGTTCAACAATATACCTGACTTGTACTGAAGACAAGTTAAGAATCCTACACCTTAACATTTATTATTGCACAGAAAACAAAATAAGTAAAAGGACACAGTTTAATTTAAAGAGTGTTCAGGTGTATAAATGAGTGGCACAGAGCACTTCCTCCTCCTCCTCCAGTGTGTGTTTACCTGTAGTGATGTACAGTTCCTCCGAGCAGATGTTGGGAAAATCCTTCCTGTTATCGTTGTAATATTTTGCAAAATATGGATTGGGATCAACCACCATCAAGTGACACCCATCAGGGTAAAACTGGAAGTTGACTCCTGTTGAGAGGAAAAAATATATTGAAACATTCTCATAATTATGCCTTAAAAACCACCAAGTCTTCTCTCCAAAATCATATGAAATTATGTGTTTATGAATTTTTTCTGAAGACTTTAAGCAAGTCAATTTTATAATTAATAAGCCCAGAACAAGTAGATTACAATCTGCTTATTTATAAGAAAAGTTTATGTTGCACCAATTTGGAAACTCAGTACAATAGAACCTCATAGTGCAAGTGCACCATTGTGCAAGCAATTTGCTTTATGAGTTGTCATTCGTGAGCATGTTTGTATCTTACGACGAGTAAAAATTTGCAGTACGAGCGACCGTCATATACATCATACACGCTACACAAGCTGGTGCAGCAATTTAAAGTGAGACATGGTTGGTGCACTTGTGTGGGATCACTTGGAGGCAGCAGCTGGGAAAGGCAAGACCACTCTGCCAGTCTGTTACGCACTGCAAGTCTCCCTTCTCTTATTATTGTGTTTTTATTATTATTTTATTTTTAACTACACTTTTTCTGTTTAAAAAAAGGCAGTGCTTGCAGGTATGGCAGCTGTATGAATAAGGGATGACAACGGGATACAGCTGCCGTATCTGTAAGCACTTATAGGCACAACTTACAGGTACGGCAGCCGTATCCTCATAGTGCTCGGTTATAGATACGGCACATGCCTAACTTTTGGGTAATAAAATATAAAAAGCTTATATAACGGAAACCTAACCGAACCAAACCTAACCTAACTTAATTTAACCATAACCTAATGTAAGCCGTATCCTCATGGTGCTCAGTTATAAATACGGCACGTGCCTAACTTTTGGGTATAAAGCTTATATAACTGAACTAAATCGTACCTAACATAACTTGAAAGATGCTTTACCTGGTAAATAATCAGGCACAGGTCGTAGGAATAGCAGATTATTCAGTTGATAACTTTCTAAGTGTTTTTGAAACTCTTTGTACGATGAAAATATCTAATTTAATGCGAACATGGTGGGTGACACCGGCGCATGCCGTACCAATAGGGGATGACAATGGGGTACAGCTGCTGTACCTGTAAGCACTTCATTAAAAAACAACTTAAAAATAGGCATTCTCGGTGGTTTTGAGGTGCTGGAATGGATTAATTATTTGTCCATTGATTTCATCGTGAAAAAGTGCTTTGCAATATGAGTAAATTGCAATACGAGGTCAGTCTGTGAACGATTTAAACTTGTACTGCGAGGTCATACTGTATTTGCATCACTTAAGAATTCATGGTATTATTTTACATCTTCACTAGAATGCTCTAGAGAATTGATGGTTGTGTTTTTACATTATCTGATGCATTCTGAGAAGGTTTTCTTAATTACATTTTCGTCACAAATTCTTAGTTTGTGAAATATTCAATGTTTTCTAGGAGACCTTCTCTTCGGGAATAAGGTAAAGTTTAGTTTGGTTTGAACAAGGTTCTGTTATTTGTCAATGTAGGTTAAGGTTTGGTTAATTTAGGTTTTGTTATATGTAAATTTAAAAGATATCAAATGTTTTCTATGACCAAAAATCGGGAGTTGGGCGAGGTGCAGACGCCATATTTTTCGTAGCCACACGCCAGGTTTTGTGACCGTCAGTGCATTGTGCGTTCCTCAATAGGTCATTGTTAGGTTAGGTTAGTGATTCTGGCACCTTGTTTATAGCGTAAATCATTGTATTTCGTCTCCTCCCCCCCCCCAAGAACCCCACATTCACACAAGTCCCCAAGCTTGTTGGGGTGATAAGGATATCTTATTATATATGCATTTGCGACGGAAATGAATGTCAAAATCATTCGAAATGGATCAAAATCTATAAGAAGTGTGTGTTATTTATATCCAAGTGCATTCTGGTGTAATGTAAAATTTTACCGAACTCATTAATTGTGCATAAGGTAGACAGAGTACATGAACACCTTACCTACCTGTACCAACACCAACCTCTAGTATCTTGATCTTCTTTTCCTTCCTTAGCTTTGGATCATGAGACGTAATGGAACTCAGGCTTGAAAAAAAATCTTTCTTCAGTTCCACACTCTTAGGGTCAGAATGCTTACTGAAGAACACCATAACACTTGAAAACCATCTGAAAAAGAACAATATTTTTATAATGGCAACCAAAAAAGGAGTGCGTGCATGAGAAAACCTTCCTTGTGGGTGTGGCAGAGTTACCTTTTTCTGAGGTCAGCACCCTTCACCTTGATGACCCAGACGAGGATGAGTCCCGCTAAGATGTAGGGAAGGTGGGAGGAGATCCAGTGGGCGATGATATAGTCAACCTCAGCCATAGTAAACACGCCTTGTTATTCCTCTTCTGGTGGTGGTGGTGGTGCGCCGTTCTCCTCTGTTTTGTGCCGAACACCGCACTGCCTTGGGTCTTGGTTTCTTGCTTTTGAATTACCTTTGGATCAAGATCAAGATCGGCTCCTCTTTTAACAATTTCTAGCTACCTTACCTTTCGGCTATTGGACAGTGAGCACGTCGATGTTTTTTTTTATTTATTTATTTATTTATTTATCGTGTTGAGATGATCAGCTGACTAATCCAAGATGTAGTGATAAGAATTCCGACTCTTTTCAGGGAGCCGATTCTTTCGTTCTCGTTCACTCAAATACTTTTAAGTAGTTCCACATATATTCTGTTCATAGCATTTATAATTTAAAAGGAATTACTTGGGATAACTTGGCTAGTTAGCTTTCAATACCTACTGATTTAAGGAGAGGTGAAAAAGCTTTAAAAAAATTATTATTTTAATTTATACCAAGTGATAGAATATATTAATTACAGGTACTGTTGATTCAAGAAAAGGTGAAACACGCACACACGCACACACGCACGCACACACGCACGCACACACACACGCACACACACACGCACACACACGCACACCACGCACGCACACACGCACGCACACACGCACACACACACACGCACACACACACACACACACACACACACACACACACACACACACACACACACATACTATAAAAAATATATATATCTATTTTCTTTCTTATTTATCTATCAGAGAGAGAGAGAGAGAGAGAGAGGGGGGGGGAGTTAGTCTCTCTCTCTCTCTCTCTCTCTCTCTCTCTCTCTCTCTCTCTCTCTCTCTCTCTCTCTCTCTCTCTCTCTCTCTCTCTCTCTCTTTGATAGATAAATAAGAAAGGAATATATAGTGTGTGTGTGTGTGTGTGAACGTGAACGAAAAATAGTCTCAGTCAAGCGATTATTTCTTATTTAAGTGAAGTTTTTTTTATGGCCTTTTGCTAGATGTTGCACTCATTTATTTATCTAACATTCGTGCAGTTAATACTCTCTCTCTCTCTCTCTCTCTCTCTCTCTCTCTCTCTCTCTCTCTCTCTCTCTCTCTCTCTCTCTCTCTCTCTCTCTCTTTACGGTTTCAATTTACTGCGTAATTATTAATGTTAGAGCAAATATTCATAATGACAGTTGTACAGTTT
>JAPQNM010002745.1:60037-117537 GCA_029783475.1 Metacarcinus magister
GCCTATCAGATGATGCAATCATATTTCCAATATCTCTAATAGCTTTTGAGAAAATGAGGAGGAAAGTCATGTTTTTATATAAATATATAGTTTATTTTACTGCGTAATTATGAGTCATAGAACAAATATTCATAATTACAGTTGTACAGTTTAATTAGGTCTATCAGATGCTGCACTGATATTTACAATATCTCTAATAGCTTTCGAGAAAATGAGGAGGAAAGTCATGTTTTTATATAAATATAAAGTTTTATTTTACTGCGTAATTATGAGTCATAGAACAAATAGTCATAATTACAGTTGTACAGTTTTAATTAGGTCTATCAGATGCTGCACTGATATTTCCAATATCTCTAATAGCTTTCGAGAAAATGAGGAGGAAAGTCATGTTTATATATAAATATAAAGTTTTATTTTAATGCGTAATTATGAGTCATGGAACTAATATTCATAATGACAGTTGTACAGTTTTATTAGGTCTATCAGATGCTGCAATGATATTTCCAATATCTCTAATAGCTTTCGAGAAAATGAGGAGGAAAGTCATGTTTGTATATAAATATAAAGTTTTATTTTACTGCGTAATTATTAGTCATACAACAAATATTCATAATATCAGTTGTAGAGTTTAATTAGGTACATCAGATGCTGCAATGATATTTCCAATATCACTATTAGCTTTTGAGAAAATGAGGAAGAAAGTCATGTTTTTATATAAATATATAGTTTTATTTTACTGCGTAATTATGAGTCATAGAACAAATATTCATAATTACAGTTGTACAGTTTAATTAGGTCTATCAGATGCTGCAATGATATTTCCAATATCTCTAATAGCTTTCGAGAAAATGAGAAGGAAAGTCATGTTTTTATATAAATATATAGTCTTATTTTACTGCGTAATTATGAGTCATAGAACAAATAGTCATAATTACAGTTGTACAGTTTAATTAGGTCTATCAGATGCTGCAATGATATTTCCAATATCTCTAATAGCTTTCGAGAAAATGAGTAGGAAAGTCATGTTTATATATAAATATAAAGTTTTATTTTACTGCGTAATTATGAGTCATAGAACAAATATTCATAATTACAGTTGTACAATTTAATTAGGCCTATCAGATGCTGCAATGATATTTCCAATATCTCTGATAGCTTTCGAGAAAATGAGGAGGAAAGTCATGTTTTTATATAAATATAAAGTTTTATTTTACTGCCTAATTATTAGTCATACAACAAATAATTATAATATCAGTTGTACAGTTTTGTACAGATTTTGAAGCATTGCTTGAAAATTCAATACGAGTAAAACGAAAGGAGTTACAGCTAGTTTAAGTAGAAAATATGATGAAAACAAGTTTTTATACACTATTTCAGGATGGCAGAGTCTGTTTCATTACTCCTGTAGTTTACATAGCCTTCCTTTGACCTTCTTAAATGCTGCTGCATCAAGATAAGGCTCACTATAATTAAAGGCAGAAAACAATTCAATTCCCACCGCTCGTTCGGTCATGATTGGCCGATAAAAATCTGCACTACTGACTCTGCTGTCACCGGTGCCAATGGCTATGGAAGTTATGTATTTTCATTAAAAAATGTAATGCAGTACTTTTATTGCAGGGTCAAGCTCCATCAAGAGGATATGATAGCTATCAGTAATCCGCGTATACTCCTACACACGACATGTTACCCGGTAAGTAACACATATAGTCCTAACATCCATGAATATTCTTTTAATGACTGTTACAGCTCAAAGCAGTTCATAACTAAGCCTTACGACACGTTTAACCATCTTACAGACCCTCGTGGATGTATAGAATTGATCTCAACCTATGCTGTTTTTTGATCATTTTTTCTACTCCGGGAAATTTTTTGCAAAATTTCCTCTTCGATTTTGTTCTTTTTAAACTATGTTGTACATAGGAATAATGTAAGACTTTCAGCTTAGTTTCAGTTAATTTCACCAGAAACTTTTATTGCTATAAATTAATTTATTTGGGTTAAAACGAATGATAAAATAAGTATGGTGGATCTAATACTTTACCAATGTTGATGGAAAAGATATCAGATATTCCTGATGAAATTACCAACTAATAAACAAAGCACTTTGTTCAATTGGTATCTTAGCTTAGAAGCTAATATTGTTTGTTTAATGATATCAATATTTTAGCAAATAACTATTTTTCATGAGATAGATACCGATCAAATATAACAAAGAGTTATGTTGTGAAATTCTAAATATTTTTCTCTTTTTTTTAAACCCTATCCCATTCCAATCCTTCGTCTAGTTTCTTTTTTCATTATTTATAATCTACGTAATTTACGTGAGGAGGTAATATATATTTTCTTAATATTGTGTTTATCAGTACTTGTTACATACCATAAGGATCGGAAAAATGTGCAGATTTTGAAGCATTGCTTGAAAATTCAATACGAGTAAAACGAAAGGAGTTACAGCTAGTTTAAGTAGAAAATATGATGAAAACAAGTTTTTATACACTATTTCAGGATGGCAGAGTCTGTTTGATTACTCCTGTAATGTACATAGCCTTCCTTTGACCTTCTTAAATGCTGCTGCATCAAGATAAGGCTCACTATAATTAGAGGAAGAAAACAATTAAATTCCCACCGCTCGTTCGGTCAAAATCTTCACTACTGACTCTGCTGTCACCGGTGCCAATTGCTATGGAAGTTATTTATTTTCATTAAAAAATGTAATGTAGTACTTTTATTGCAGTGTCAAGCTCCATCAAGAGGATATTATAGCTATCAGTAACCCACGTAAAGTCATGTTTTTATATAAATATAAAGTTTTATTTTACTGCGTAATTATTAGTCATACAACAAATATTCATAATATCAGTTGTACAGTTTAATTAGGTCCATCAGATGCTGCAATGATATTTCCAATATCTCTAATAGCTTTCGAGAAAATAAGGAGGAAAGTCATGTTTTTATATAAATATATAGTTTTATTTTACTGCGTAATTATGAGTCATAGAACAAATAGTCATAATTACAGTTGTACAGTTTAATTAGGTCTATCAGATGCTGCAATGATATTTCCAATATCTCTAATAGCTTTCGAGAAAATGAGTAGGAAAGTCATGTTTATATATAAATATAAAGTTTTATTTTACTGCGTAATTATGAGTCATAAAACAAATATTCATAATTACAGTTGTACAATTTCATTAGGCCTATCAGATGCTGCAATCATATTTCCAATATCTCTAATAGCTTTCGAGAAAATGAGGAGGAAAGTCATGTTTTCATATAAATATATAGTTTTATTTTACTGCGTAATTATGAGTCATACAACAAATATTCACAATTACAGTTGTACAGTTTAATTAGGCCTATCAGATGCTGCAATGATATTTCCAATATCTCTAATAGCTTTCGAGAAAATGAGAAGGAAAGTCATGTTTTTATATAAATATATAGTTTTATTTTACTGCGTAATTATGAGTCATAGAACAAATAGTCATAATTACAGTTGTACAGTTTAATTAGGTCTATCAGATGCTGCAATGATATTTCCAATATCTCTAATAGCTTTCGAGAAAATGAGTAGGAAAGTCATGTTTATATATAAATATAAAGCTTTATTTTACTGCGTAATTATGAGTCATAGAACAAATATTCATAATTACAGTTGTACAATTTAATTAGGCCTATCAGATGATGCAATCATATTTCCAATATCTCTAATAGCTTTTGAGAAAATGAGGAGGAAAGTCATGTTTTTATATAAATATATAGTATTATTTTACTGCGTAATTATGAGTCATAGAACAAATATTCATAATTACAGTTGTACAGTTTAATTAGGTCTATCAGATGCTGCACTGATATTTACAATATCTCTAATAGCTTTCGAGAAAATGAGGAGGAAAGTCATGTTTTTATATAAATATAAAGTTTTATTTTACTGCGTAATTATGAGTCATAGAACAAATAGTCATAATTACAGTTGTACAGTTTAATTAGGTCTATCAGATGCTGCACTGATATTTCCAATATCTCTAATAGCTTTCGAGAAAATGAGGAGGAAAGTCATGTTTATATATAAATATAAAGTTTTATTTTAATGCGTAATTATGAGTCATGGAACTAATATTCATAATGACAGTTGTACAGTTTTATTAGGTCTATCAGATGCTGCAATGATATTTCCAATATCTCTAATAGCTTTCGAGAAAATGAGGAGGAAAGTCATGTTTGTATATAAATATAAAGTTTTATTTTACTGCGTAATTATTAGTCATACAACAAATATTCATAATATCAGTTGTAGAGTTTAATTAGGTACATCAGATGCTGCAATGATATTTCCAATATCACTATTAGCTTTTGAGAAAATGAGGAAGAAAGTCATGTTTTTATATAAATATATAGTTTTATTTTACTGCGTAATTATGAGTCATAGAACAAATATTCATAATTACAGTTGTACAGTTTAATTAGGTCTATCAGATGCTGCAATGATATTTACAATATCTCTAATAGCTTTCGAGAAAATGAGAAGGAAAGTCATGTTTTTATATAAATATATAGTTTTATTTTACTGCGTAATTATGAGTCATAGAACAAATAGTCATAATTACAGTTGTACAGTTTAATTAGGTCTATCAGATGCTGCAATGATATTTCCAATATCTCTAATAGCTTTCGAGAAAATGAGAGGAAAGTCATGTTTTTATATAAATATATAGTTTTATTTTACTGCGTAATTATGAGTCATAGAACAAATAGTCATAATTACAGTTGTACAGTTTAATTAGGTCTATCAGATGCTGCACTGATATTTCCAATATCTCTAATAGCTTTCGAGAAAATGAGGAGGAAAGTCATGTTTATATATAAATATAAAGTTTTATTTTAATGCGTAATTATGAGTCATGGAACTAATATTCATAATGACAGTTGTACAGTTTTATTAGGTCTATCAGATGCTGCAATGATATTTCCAATATCTCTAATAGCTTTCGAGAAAATGAGGAGGAAAGTCATGTTTGTATATAAATATAAAGTTTTATTTTACTGCGTAATTATTAGTCATACAACAAATATTCATAATATCAGTTGTAGAGTTTAATTAGGTACATCAGATGCTGCAATGATATTTCCAATATCACTATTAGCTTTTGAGAAAATGAGGAAGAAAGTCATGTTTTTATATAAATATATAGTTTTATTTTACTGCGTAATTATGAGTCATAGAACAAATATTCATAATTACAGTTGTACAGTTTAATTAGGTCTATCAGATGCTGCAATGATATTTACAATATCTCTAATAGCTTTCGAGAAAATGAGGAGGAAAATCATGTTTTTATATAAATATAAAGTTTTATTTTACTGCGTAATTATGAGTCATACAACAAATATTCACAATTACAGTTGTACAGTTTAATTAGGCCTATCAGATGCTGCAATGATATTTCCAATATCTCTAATAGCTTTCGAGAAAATGAGAAGGAAAGTCATGTTTTTATATAAATATATAGTCTTATTTTACTGCGTAATTATGAGTCATAGAACAAATAGTCATAATTACAGTTGTACAGTTTAATTAGGTCTATCAGATGCTGCAATGATATTTCCAATATCTCTAATAGCTTTCGAGAAAATGAGTAGGAAAGTCATGTTTATATATAAATATAAAGTTTTATTTTACTGCGTAATTATGAGTCATAGAACAAATATTCATAATTACAGTTGTACAATTTAATTAGGCCTATCAGATGCTGCAATGATATTTCCAATATCTCTGATAGCTTTCGAGAAAATGAGGAGGAAAGTCATGTTTTTATATAAATATAAAGTTTTATTTTACTGCCTAATTATTAGTCATACAACAAATAATTATAATATCAGTTGTACAGTTTTGTACAGATTTTGAAGCATTGCTTGAAAATTCAATACGAGTAAAACGAAAGGAGTTACAGCTAGTTTCAGTAGAAAATATGATGAAAACAAGTTTTTATACACTATTTCAGGATGGCAGAGTCTGTTTCATTACTCCTGTAGTTTACATAGCCTTCCTTTGACCTTCTTAAATGCTGCTGCATCAAGATAAGGCTCACTATAATTAAAGGCAGAAAACAATTCAATTCCCACCGCTCGTTCGGTCATGATTGGCCGATAAAAATCTGCACTACTGACTCTGCTGTCACCGGTGCCAATGGCTATGGAAGTTATGTATTTTCATTAAAAAATGTAATGCAGTACTTTTATTGCAGGGTCAAGCTCCATCAAGAGGATATGATAGCTATCAGTAATCCGCGTACTCTACACACGACATGTTACCCGGTAAGTAACACATATAGTCCTAACATCCATGAATATTCTTTTAATGACTGTTACAGCTCAAAGCAGTTCATAACTAAGCCTTACGACACGTTTAACCATCTTACAGACCCTCGTGGATGTATAGAATTGATCTCAACCTATGCTGTTTTTTGATCATTTTTTCTACTCCGGGAAATTTTTTGCAAAATTTCCTCTTCGATTTTGTTCTTTTTAAACTATGTTGTACATAGGATTAATGTAAGACTTTCAGCTTAGTTTCAGTTAATTTCACCAGAAACTTTTATTGCTATAAATTAATTTATTTGGGTTAAAACGAATGATAAAATAAGTATGGTGGATCTAATACTTTACCAATGTTGATGGAAAAGATATCAGATATTCCTGATGAAATTACCAACTAATAAACAAAGCACTTTGTTCAATTGGTATCTTAGCTTAGAAGCTAATATTGTTTGTTTAATGATATCAATATTTTAGCAAATAACTATTTTTCATGAGATAGATACCGATCAAATATAACAAAGAGTTATGTTGTGAAATTCTAAATATTTTTCTCTTTTTTTTAAACCCTATCCCATTCCAATCCTTCGTCTAGTTTCTTTTTTCATTATTTATAATCTACGTAATTTACGTGAGGAGGTAATATATATTTTCTTAATATTGTTTTTATCAGTACTTGTTACATACCATAAGGATCGGAAAAATGTGCAGATTTTGAAGCATTGCTTGAAAATTCAATACGAGTAAAACGAAAGGAGTTACAGCTAGTTTAAGTAGAAAATATGATGAAAACAAGTTTTTATACACTATTTCAGGATGGCAGAGTCTGTTTCATTACTCCTGTAGTTTACATAGCCTTCCTTTGACCTTCTTAAATGCTGCTGCATCAAGATAAGGCTCACTATAATTAAAGGCAGAAAACAATTCAATTCCCACCGCTCGTTCGGTAATGATTGGCCGATAAAAATCTGCACTACTGACTCTGCTGTCACCGGTGCCAATGGCTATGGAAGTTATGTATTTTCATTAAAAAATGTAATGCAGTACTTTTATTGCAGGGTCAAGCTCCATCAAGAGGATATGATAGCTATCAGTAATCCGCGTATACTCCTACACACGACATGTTACCCGGTAAGTAACACATATAGTCCTAACATCCATGAATATTCTTTTAATGACTGTTACAGCTCAAAGCAGTTCATAACTAAGCCTTACGACACGTTTAACCATCTTACAGACCCTCGTGGATGTATAGAATTGATCTCAACCTATGCTGTTTTTTGATAATTTTTTCTACTCCGGGAAATTTTTTGCAAAATTTCCTCTTCGATTTTGTTCTTTTTAAACTATGTTGTACATAGGAATAATGTAAGACTTTCAGCTTAGTTTCAGTTAATTTCACCAGAAACTTTTATTGCTATAAATTAATTTATTTGGGTTAAAACGAATGATAAAATAAGTATGGTGGATCTAATACTTTACCAATGTTGATGGAAAAGATATCAGATATTCCTGATGAAATTACCAACTAATAAACAAAGCACTTTGTTCAATTGGTATCTTAGCTTAGAAGCTAATATTGTTTGTTTAATGATATCAATATTTTAGCAAATAACTATTTTTCATGAGATAGATACCGATCAAATATAACAAAGAGTTATGTTGTGAAATTCTAAATATTTTTCTCTTTTTTTTAAACCCTATCCCATTCCAATCCTTCGTCTAGTTTCTTTTTTCATTATTTATAATCTACGTAATTTACGTGAGGAGGTAATATATATTTTCTTAATATTGTGTTTATCAGTACTTGTTACATACCATAAGGATCGGAAAAATGTGCAGATTTTGAAGCATTGCTTGAAAATTCAATACGAGTAAAACGAAAGGAGTTACAGCTAGTTTAAGTAGAAAATATGATGAAAACAAGTTTTTATACACTATTTCAGGATGGCAGAGTCTGTTTGATTACTCCTGTAATGTACATAGCCTTCCTTTGACCTTCTTAAATGCTGCTGCATCAAGATAAGGCTCACTATAATTAGAGGAAGAAAACAATTAAATTCCCACCGCTCGTTCGGTCAAAATCTTCACTACTGACTCTGCTGTCACCGGTGCCAATTGCTATGGAAGTTATTTATTTTCATTAAAAAATGTAATGTAGTACTTTTATTGCAGTGTCAAGCTCCATCAAGAGGATATTATAGCTATCAGTAACCCACGTAAAGTCATGTTTTTATATAAATATAAAGTTTTATTTTACTGCGTAATTATTAGTCATACAACAAATATTCATAATATCAGTTGTACAGTTTAATTAGGTCCATCAGATGCTGCAATGATATTTCCAATATCTCTAATAGCTTTCGAGAAAATAAGGAGGAAAGTCATGTTTTTATATAAATATATAGTTTTATTTTACTGCGTAATTGTGAGTCATAGAACAAATAGTCATAATTACAGTTGTACAGTTTAATTAGGTCTATCAGATGCTGCAATGATATTTCCAATATCTCTAATAGCTTTCGAGAAAATGAGTAGGAAAGTCATGTTTATATATAAATATAAAGTTTTATTTTACTGCGTAATTATGAGTCATAAAACAAATATTCATAATTACAGTTGTACAATTTCATTAGGCCTATCGGATAATGCAATCATATTTCCAATATCTCTAATAGCTTTCGAGAAAATGAGGAGGAAAGTCATGTTTTCATATAAATATATAGTTTTATTTTACTGCGTAATTATGAGTCATACAACAAATATTCACAATTACAGTTGTACAGTTTAATTAGGCCTATCAGATGCTGCAATGATATTTCCAATATCTCTAATAGCTTTCGAGAAAATGAGAAGGAAAGTCATGTTTTTATATAAATATATAGTTTTATTTTACTGCGTAATTATGAGTCATAGAACAAATAGTCATAATTACAGTTGTACAGTTTAATTAGGTCTATCAGATGCTGCAATGATATTTACAATATCTCTAATAGCTTTCGAGAAAATGAGGAGGAAAGTCATGTTTTTATATAAATATAAAGTTTTATTTTACTGCGTAATTATGAGTCATAGAACAAATAGTCATAATTACAGTTGTACAGTTTAATTAGGTCTATCAGATGCTGCACTGATATTTCCAATATCTCTAATAGCTTTCGAGAAAATGAGGAGGAAAGTCATGTTTATATATAAATATAAAGTTTTATTTTAATGCGTAATTATGAGTCATAGAACTAATATTCATAATGACAGTTGTACAGTTTTATTAGGTCTATCAGATGCTGCAATGATATTTCCAATATCTCTAATAGCTTTCGAGAAAATGAGGAGGAAAGTCATGTTTGTATATAAATATAAAGTTTTATTTTACTGCGTAATTATTAGTCATACAACAAATATTCATAATATCAGTTGTAGAGTTTAATTAGGTACATCAGATGCTGCAATGATATTTCCAATATCACTATTAGCTTTCGAGAAAATGAGGAAGAAAGTCATGTTTTTATATAAATATATAGTTTTATTTTACTGCGTAATTATGAGTCATAGAACAAATATTCATAATTACAGTTGTACAGTTTAATTAGGTCTATCAGATGCTGCAATGATATTTACAATATCTCTAATAGCTTTCGAGAAAATGAGGAGGAAAATCATGTTTTTATATAAATATAAAGTTTTATTTTACTGCGTAATTATGAGTCATACAACAAATATTCACAATTACAGTTGTACAGTTTAATTAGGCCTATCAGATGCTGCAATGATATTTCCAATATCTCTAATAGCTTTCGAGAAAATGAGAAGGAAAGTCATGTTTTTATATAAATATATAGTCTTATTTTACTGCGTAATTATGAGTCATAGAACAAATAGTCATAATTACAGTTGTACAGTTTAATTAGGTCTATCAGATGCTGCAATGATATTTCCAATATCTCTAATAGCTTTCGAGAAAATGAGTAGGAAAGTCATGTTTATATATAAATATAAAGTTTTATTTTACTGCGTAATTATGAGTCATAGAACAAATATTCATAATTACAGTTGTACAATTTAATTAGGCCTATCAGATGCTGCAATGATATTTCCAATATCTCTGATAGCTTTCGAGAAAATGAGGAGGAAAGTCATGTTTTTATATAAATATAAAGTTTTATTTTACTGCCTAATTATTAGTCATACAACAAATAATTATAATATCAGTTGTACAGTTTTGTACAGATTTTGAAGCATTGCTTGAAAATTCAATACGAGTAAAACGAAAGGAGTTACAGCTAGTTTCAGTAGAAAATATGATGAAAACAAGTTTTTATACACTATTTCAGGATGGCAGAGTCTGTTTCATTACTCCTGTAGTTTACATAGCCTTCCTTTGACCTTCTTAAATGCTGCTGCATCAAGATAAGGCTCACTATAATTAAAGGCAGAAAACAATTCAATTCCCACCGCTCGTTCGGTCATGATTGGCCGATAAAAATCTGCACTACTGACTCTGCTGTCACCGGTGCCAATGGCTATGGAAGTTATGTATTTTCATTAAAAAATGTAATGCAGTACTTTTATTGCAGGGTCAAGCTCCATCAAGAGGATATGATAGCTATCAGTAATCCGCGTATACTCTACCACGACATGTTACCCGGTAAGTAACACATATAGTCCTAACATCCATGAATATTCTTTTAATGACTGTTACAGCTCAAAGCAGTTCATAACTAAGCCTTACGACACGTTTAACCATCTTACAGACCCTCGTGGATGTATAGAATTGATCTCAACCTATGCTGTTTTTTGATCATTTTTTCTACTCCGGGAAATTTTTTGCAAAATTTCCTCTTCGATTTTGTTCTTTTTAAACTATGTTGTACATAGGATTAATGTAAGACTTTCAGCTTAGTTTCAGTTAATTTCACCAGAAACTTTTATTGCTATAAATTAATTTATTTGGGTTAAAACGAATGATAAAATAAGTATGGTGGATCTAATACTTTACCAATGTTGATGGAAAAGATATCAGATATTCCTGATGAAATTACCAACTAATAAACAAAGCACTTTGTTCAATTGGTATCTTAGCTTAGAAGCTAATATTGTTTGTTTAATGATATCAATATTTTAGCAAATAACTATTTTTCATGAGATAGATACCGATCAAATATAACAAAGAGTTATGTTGTGAAATTCTAAATATTTTTCTCTTTTTTTTAAACCCTATCCCATTCCAATCCTTCGTCTAGTTTCTTTTTTCATTATTTATAATCTACGTAATTTACGTGAGGAGGTAATATATATTTTCTTAATATTGTTTTTATCAGTACTTGTTACATACCATAAGGATCGGAAAAATGTGCAGATTTTGAAGCATTGCTTGAAAATTCAATACGAGTAAAACGAAAGGAGTTACAGCTAGTTTAAGTAGAAAATATGATGAAAACAAGTTTTTATACACTATTTCAGGATGGCAGAGTCTGTTTCATTACTCCTGTAGTTTACATAGCCTTCCTTTGACCTTCTTAAATGCTGCTGCATCAAGATAAGGCTCACTATAATTAAAGGCAGAAAACAATTCAATTCCCACCGCTCGTTCGGTATGATTGGCCGATAAAAATCTGCACTACTGACTCTGCTGTCACCGGTGCCAATGGCTATGGAAGTTATGTATTTTCATTAAAAAATGTAATGCAGTACTTTTATTGCAGGGTCAAGCTCCATCAAGAGGATATGATAGCTATCAGTAATCCGCGTATACTCCTACACACGACATGTTACCCGGTAAGTAACACATATAGTCCTAACATCCATGAATATTCTTTTAATGACTGTTACAGCTCAAAGCAGTTCATAACTAAGCCTTACGACACGTTTAACCATCTTACAGACCCTCGTGGATGTATAGAATTGATCTCAACCTATGCTGTTTTTTTATCATTTTTTCTACTCCGGGAAATTTTTTGCAAAATTTCCTCTTCGATTTTGTTCTTTTTAAACTATGTTGTACATAGGAATAATGTAAGACTTTCAGCTTAGTTTCAGTTAATTTCACCAGAAACTTTTATTGCTATAAATTAATTTATTTGGGTTAAAACGAATGATAAAATAAGTATGGTGGATCTAATACTTTACCAATGTTGATGGAAAAGATATCAGATATTCCTGATGAAATTACCAACTAATAAACAAAGCACTTTGTTCAATTGGTATCTTAGCTTAGAAGCTAATATTGTTTGTTTAATGATATCAATATTTTAGCAAATAACTATTTTTCATGAGATAGATACCGATCAAATATAACAAAGAGTTATGTTGTGAAATTCTAAATATTTTTCTCTTTTTTTTAAACCCTATCCCATTCCAATCCTTCGTCTAGTTTCTTTTTTCATTATTTATAATCTACGTAATTTACGTGAGGAGGTAATATATATTTTCTTAATATTGTGTTTATCAGTACTTGTTACATACCATAAGGATCGGAAAAATGTGCAGATTTTGAAGCATTGCTTGAAAATTCAATACGAGTAAAACGAAAGGAGTTACAGCTAGTTTAAGTAGAAAATATGATGAAAACAAGTTTTTATACACTATTTCAGGATGGCAGAGTCTGTTTGATTACTCCTGTAATGTACATAGCCTTCCTTTGACCTTCTTAAATGCTGCTGCATCAAGATAAGGCTCACTATAATTAGAGGAAGAAAACAATTAAATTCCCACCGCTCGTTCGGTCAAAATCTTCACTACTGACTCTGCTGTCACCGGTGCCAATTGCTATGGAAGTTATTTATTTTCATTAAAAAATGTAATGTAGTACTTTTATTGCAGTGTCAAGCTCCATCAAGAGGATATTATAGCTATCAGTAACCCACGTAAAGTCATGTTTTTATATAAATATAAAGTTTTATTTTACTGCGTAATTATTAGTCATACAACAAATATTCATAATATCAGTTGTACAGTTTAATTAGGTCCATCAGATGCTGCAATGATATTTCCAATATCTCTAATAGCTTTCGAGAAAATAAGGAGGAAAGTCATGTTTTTATATAAATATATAGTTTTATTTTACTGCGTAATTGTGAGTCATAGAACAAATAGTCATAATTACAGTTGTACAGTTTAATTAGGTCTATCAGATGCTGCAATGATATTTCCAATATCTCTAATAGCTTTCGAGAAAATGAGTAGGAAAGTCATGTTTATATATAAATATAAAGTTTTATTTTACTGCGTAATTATGAGTCATAAAACAAATATTCATAATTACAGTTGTACAATTTCATTAGGCCTATCGGATAATGCAATCATATTTCCAATATCTCTAATAGCTTTCGAGAAAATGAGGAGGAAAGTCATGTTTTCATATAAATATATAGTTTTATTTTACTGCGTAATTATGAGTCAAACAACAAATATTCACAATTACAGTTGTACAGTTTAATTAGGCCTATCAGATGCTGCAATGATATTTCCAATATCTCTAATAGCTTTCGAGAAAATGAGAAGGAAAGTCATGTTTTTATATAAATATATAGTTTTATTTTACTGCGTAATTATGAGTCATAGAACAAATAGTCATAATTACAGTTGTACAGTTTAATTAGGTCTATCAGATGCTGCAATGATATTTACAATATCTCTAATAGCTTTCGAGAAAATGAGGAGGAAAGTCATGTTTTTATATAAATATAAAGTTTTATTTTACTGCGTAATTATGAGTCATAGAACAAATAGTCATAATTACAGTTGTACAGTTTAATTAGGTCTATCAGATGCTGCACTGATATTTCCAATATCTCTAATAGCTTTCGAGAAAATGAGGAGGAAAGTCATGTTTATATATAAATATAAAGTTTTATTTTAATGCGTAATTATGAGTCATGGAACTAATATTCATAATGACAGTTGTACAGTTTTATTAGGTCTATCAGATGCTGCAATGATATTTCCAATATCTCTAATAGCTTTCGAGAAAATGAGGAGGAAAGTCATGTTTGTATATAAATATAAAGTTTTATTTTACTGCGTAATTATTAGTCATACAACAAATATTCATAATATCAGTTGTAGAGTTTAATTAGGTACATCAGATGCTGCAATGATATTTCCAATATCACTATTAGCTTTTGAGAAAATGAGGAAGAAAGTCATGTTTTTATATAAATATATAGTTTTATTTTACTGCGTAATTATGAGTCATAGAACAAATATTCATAATTACAGTTGTACAGTTTAATTAGGTCTATCAGATGCTGCAATGATATTTACAATATCTCTAATAGCTTTCGAGAAAATGAGGAGGAAAATCATGTTTTTATATAAATATAAAGTTTTATTTTACTGCGTAATTATGAGTCATACAACAAATATTCACAATTACAGTTGTACAGTTTAATTAGGCCTATCAGATGCTGCAATGATATTTCCAATATCTCTAATAGCTTTCGAGAAAATGAGAAGGAAAGTCATGTTTTTATATAAATATATAGTCTTATTTTACTGCGTAATTATGAGTCATAGAACAAATAGTCATAATTACAGTTGTACAGTTTAATTAGGTCTATCAGATGCTGCAATCATATTTCCAATATCTCTAATAGCTTTCGAGAAAATGAGTAGGAAAGTCATGTTTATATATAAATATAAAGTTTTATTTTACTGCGTAATTATGAGTCATAGAACAAATATTCATAATTACAGTTGTACAATTTAATTAGGCCTATCAGATGCTGCAATGATATTTCCAATATCTCTGATAGCTTTCGAGAAAATGAGGAGGAAAGTCATGTTTTTATATAAATATAAAGTTTTATTTTACTGCCTAATTATTAGTCATACAACAAATAATTATAATATCAGTTGTACAGTTTTGTACAGATTTTGAAGCATTGCTTGAAAATTCAATACGAGTAAAACGAAAGGAGTTACAGCTAGTTTCAGTAGAAAATATGATGAAAACAAGTTTTTATACACTATTTCAGGATGGCAGAGTCTGTTTCATTACTCCTGTAGTTTACATAGCCTTCCTTTGACCTTCTTAAATGCTGCTGCATCAAGATAAGGCTCACTATAATTAAAGGCAGAAAACAATTCAATTCCCACCGCTCGTTCGGTCATGATTGGCCGATAAAAATCTGCACTACTGACTCTGCTGTCACCGGTGCCAATGGCTATGGAAGTTATGTATTTTCATTAAAAAATGTAATGCAGTACTTTTATTGCAGGGTCAAGCTCCATCAAGAGTCCTAACATCCATGAATATTCTTTTAATGACTGTTACAGCTCAAAGCAGTTCATAACTAAGCCTTACGACACGTTTAACCATCTTACAGACCCTCGTGGATATATAGAATTGATCTCAACCTATGCTGTTTTTTGATCATTTTTTCTACTCCGGGAAATTTTTTGCAAAATTTCCTCTTCGATTTTGTTCTTTTTAAACTATGTTGTACATAGGATTAATGTAAGACTTTCAGCTTAGTTTCAGTTAATTTCACCAGAAACTTTTATTGCTATAAATTAATTTATTTGGGTTAAAACGAATGATAAAATAAGTATGGTGGATCTAATACTTTACCAATGTTGATGGAAAAGATATCAGATATTCCTGATGAAATTACCAACTAATAAACAAAGCACTTTGTTCAATTGGTATCTTAGCTTAGAAGCTAATATTGTTTGTTTAATGATATCAATATTTTAGCAAATAACTATTTTTCATGAGATAGATACCGATCAAATATAACAAAGAGTTATGTTGTGAAATTCTAAATATTTTTCTCTTTTTTTTAAACCCTATCCCATTCCAATCCTTCGTCTAGTTTCTTTTTTCATTATTTATAATCTACGTAATTTACGTGAGGAGGTAATATATATTTTCTTAATATTGTTTTTATCAGTACTTGTTACATACCATAAGGATCGGAAAAATGTGCAGATTTTGAAGCATTGCTTGAAAATTCAATACGAGTAAAACGAAAGGAGTTACAGCTAGTTTAAGTAGAAAATATGATGAAAACAAGTTTTTATACACTATTTCAGGATGGCAGAGTCTGTTTCATTACTCCTGTAGTTTACATAGCCTTCCTTTGACCTTCTTAAATGCTGCTACATCAAGATAAGGCTCACTATAATTAAAGGCAGAAAACAATTCAATTCCCACCGCTCGTTCGGTAATGATTGGCCGATAAAAATCTGCACTACTGACTCTGCTGTCACCGGTGCCAATGGCTATGGAAGTTATGTATTTTCATTAAAAAATGTAATGCAGTACTTTTATTGCAGGGTCAAGCTCCATCAAGAGGATATGATAGCTATCAGTAATCCGCGTATACTCCTACACACGACATGTTACCCGGTAAGTAACACATATAGTCCTAACATCCATGAATATTCTTTTAATGACTGTTACAGCTCAAAGCAGTTCATAACTAAGCCTTACGACACGTTTAACCATCTTACAGACCCTCGTGGATGTATAGAATTGATCTCAACCTATGCTGTTTTTTTGATCATTTTTTCTACTCCGGGAAATTTTTTGCAAAATTTCCTCTTCGATTTTGTTCTTTTTAAACTATGTTGTACATAGGAATAATGTAAGACTTTCAGCTTAGTTTCAGTTAATTTCACCAGAAACTTTTATTGCTATAAATTAATTTATTTGGGTTAAAACGAATGATAAAATAAGTATGGTGGATCTAATACTTTACCAATGTTGATGGAAAAGATATCAGATATTCCTGATGAAATTACCAACTAATAAACAAAGCACTTTGTTCAATTGGTATCTTAGCTTAGAAGCTAATATTGTTTGTTTAATGATATCAATATTTTAGCAAATAACTATTTTTCATGAGATAGATACCGATCAAATATAACAAAGAGTTATGTTGTGAAATTCTAAATATTTTTCTCTTTTTTTTAAACCCTATCCCATTCCAATCCTTCGTCTAGTTTCTTTTTTCATTATTTATAATCTACGTAATTTACGTGAGGAGGTAATATATATTTTCTTAATATTGTGTTTATCAGTACTTGTTACATACCATAAGGATCGGAAAAATGTGCAG
Source organism: Metacarcinus magister (assembly GCA_029783475.1). Lineage (NCBI taxonomy): Eukaryota > Metazoa > Arthropoda > Malacostraca > Decapoda > Cancridae > Metacarcinus > Metacarcinus magister. The sequence continues at coordinate 77,419 of JAPQNM010002745.1, forward strand.
ATTTTGAAGCATTGCTTGAAAATTCAATACGAGTAAAACGAAAGGAGTTACAGCTAGTTTAAGTAGAAAATATGATGAAAACAAGTTTTTATACACTATTTCAGGATGGCAGAGTCTGTTTGATTACTCCTGTAATGTACATAGCCTTCCTTTGACCTTCTTAAATGCTGCTGCATCAAGATAAGGCTCACTATAATTAGAGGAAGAAAACAATTAAATTCCCACCGCTCGTTCGGTCAAAATCTTCACTACTGACTCTGCTGTCACCGGTGCCAATTGCTATGGAAGTTATTTATTTTCATTAAAAAATGTAATGTAGTACTTTTATTGCAGTGTCAAGCTCCATCAAGAGGATATTATAGCTATCAGTAACCCACGTAAAGTCATGTTTTTATATAAATATAAAGTTTTATTTTACTGCGTAATTATTAGTCATACAACAAATATTCATAATATCAGTTGTACAGTTTAATTAGGTCCATCAGATGCTGCAATGATATTTCCAATATCTCTAATAGCTTTCGAGAAAATAAGGAGGAAAGTCATGTTTTTATATAAATATATAGTTTTATTTTACTGCGTAATTGTGAGTCATAGAACAAATAGTCATAATTACAGTTGTACAGTTTAATTAGGTCTATCAGATGCTGCAATGATATTTCCAATATCTCTAATAGCTTTCGAGAAAATGAGTAGGAAAGTCATGTTTATATATAAATATAAAGTTTTATTTTACTGCGTAATTATGAGTCATAAAACAAATATTCATAATTACAGTTGTACAATTTCATTAGGCCTATCGGATAATGCAATCATATTTCCAATATCTCTAATAGCTTTCGAGAAAATGAGGAGGAAAGTCATGTTTTCATATAAATATATAGTTTTATTTTACTGCGTAATTATGAGTCATACAACAAATATTCACAATTACAGTTGTACAGTTTAATTAGGCCTATCAGATGCTGCAATGATATTTCCAATATCTCTAATAGCTTTCGAGAAAATGAGAAGGAAAGTCATGTTTTTATATAAATATATAGTTTTATTTTACTGCGTAATTATGAGTCATAGAACAAATAGTCATAATTACAGTTGTACAGTTTAATTAGGTCTATCAGATGCTGCAATGATATTTACAATATCTCTAATAGCTTTCGAGAAAATGAGGAGGAAAGTCATGTTTTTATATAAATATAAAGTTTTATTTTACTGCGTAATTATGAGTCATAGAACAAATAGTCATAATTACAGTTGTACAGTTTAATTAGGTCTATCAGATGCTGCACTGATATTTCCAATATCTCTAATAGCTTTCGAGAAAATGAGGAGGAAAGTCATGTTTATATATAAATATAAAGTTTTATTTTAATGCGTAATTATGAGTCATGGAACTAATATTCATAATGACAGTTGTACAGTTTTATTAGGTCTATCAGATGCTGCAATGATATTTCCAATATCTCTAATAGCTTTCGAGAAAATGAGGAGGAAAGTCATGTTTGTATATAAATATAAAGTTTTATTTTACTGCGTAATTATTAGTCATACAACAAATATTCATAATATCAGTTGTAGAGTTTAATTAGGTACATCAGATGCTGCAATGATATTTCCAATATCACTATTAGCTTTTGAGAAAATGAGGAAGAAAGTCATGTTTTTATATAAATATATAGTTTTATTTTACTGCGTAATTATGAGTCATAGAACAAATATTCATAATTACAGTTGTACAGTTTAATTAGGTCTATCAGATGCTGCAATGATATTTACAATATCTCTAATAGCTTTCGAGAAAATGAGGAGGAAAATCATGTTTTTATATAAATATAAAGTTTTATTTTACTGCGTAATTATGAGTCATACAACAAATATTCACAATTACAGTTGTACAGTTTAATTAGGCCTATCAGATGCTGCAATGATATTTCCAATATCTCTAATAGCTTTCGAGAAAATGAGAAGGAAAGTCATGTTTTTATATAAATATATAGTCTTATTTTACTGCGTAATTATGAGTCATAGAACAAATAGTCATAATTACAGTTGTACAGTTTAATTAGGTCTATCAGATGCTGCAATGATATTTCCAATATCTCTAATAGCTTTCGAGAAAATGAGTAGGAAAGTCATGTTTATATATAAATATAAAGTTTTATTTTACTGCGTAATTATGAGTCATAGAACAAATATTCATAATTACAGTTGTACAATTTAATTAGGCCTATCAGATGCTGCAATGATATTTCCAATATCTCTGATAGCTTTCGAGAAAATGAGGAGGAAAGTCATGTTTTTATATAAATATAAAGTTTTATTTTACTGCCTAATTATTAGTCATACAACAAATAATTATAATATCAGTTGTACAGTTTTGTACAGATTTTGAAGCATTGCTTGAAAATTCAATACGAGTAAAACGAAAGGAGTTACAGCTAGTTTCAGTAGAAAATATGATGAAAACAAGTTTTTATACACTATTTCAGGATGGCAGAGTCTGTTTCATTACTCCTGTAGTTTACATAGCCTTCCTTTGACCTTCTTAAATGCTGCTGCATCAAGATAAGGCTCACTATAATTAAAGGCAGAAAACAATTCAATTCCCACCGCTCGTTCGGTCATGATTGGCCGATAAAAATCTGCACTACTGACTCTGCTGTCACCGGTGCCAATGGCTATGGAAGTTATGTATTTTCATTAAAAAATGTAATGCAGTACTTTTATTGCAGGGTCAAGCTCCATCAAGAGGATATGATAGCTATCAGTAATCCGCGTATACTCCTACACGACATGTTACCCGGTAAGTAACACATATAGTCCTAACATCCATGAATATTCTTTTAATGACTGTTACAGCTCAAAGCAGTTCATAACTAAGCCTTACGACACGTTTAACCATCTTACAGACCCTCGTGGATGTATAGAATTGATCTCAACCTATGCTGTTTTTTGATCATTTTTTCTACTCCGGGAAATTTTTTGCAAAATTTCCTCTTCGATTTTGTTCTTTTTAAACTATGTTGTACATAGGATTAATGTAAGACTTTCAGCTTAGTTTCAGTTAATTTCACCAGAAACTTTTATTGCTATAAATTAATTTATTTGGGTTAAAACGAATGATAAAATAAGTATGGTGGATCTAATACTTTACCAATGTTGATGGAAAAGATATCAGATATTCCTGATGAAATTACCAACTAATAAACAAAGCACTTTGTTCAATTGGTATCTTAGCTTAGAAGCTAATATTGTTTGTTTAATGATATCAATATTTTAGCAAATAACTATTTTTCATGAGATAGATACCGATCAAATATAACAAAGAGTTATGTTGTGAAATTCTAAATATTTTTCTCTTTTTTTTAAACCCTATCCCATTCCAATCCTTCGTCTAGTTTCTTTTTTCATTATTTATAATCTACGTAATTTACGTGAGGAGGTAATATATATTTTCTTAATATTGTTTTTATCAGTACTTGTTACATACCATAAGGATCGGAAAAATGTGCAGATTTTGAAGCATTGCTTGAAAATTCAATACGAGTAAAACGAAAGGAGTTACAGCTAGTTTAAGTAGAAAATATGATGAAAACAAGTTTTTATACACTATTTCAGGATGGCAGAGTCTGTTTCATTACTCCTGTAGTTTACATAGCCTTCCTTTGACCTTCTTAAATGCTGCTGCATCAAGATAAGGCTCACTATAATTAAAGGCAGAAAACAATTCAATTCCCACCGCTCGTTCGGTAATGATTGGCCGATAAAAATCTGCACTACTGACTCTGCTGTCACCGGTGCCAATGGCTATGGAAGTTATGTATTTTCATTAAAAAATGTAATGCAGTACTTTTATTGCAGGGTCAAGCTCCATCAAGAGGATATGATAGCTATCAGTAATCCGCGTATACTCCTACACACGACATGTTACCCGGTAAGTAACACATATAGTCCTAACATCCATGAATATTCTTTTAATGACTGTTACAGCTCAAAGCAGTTCATAACTAAGCCTTACGACACGTTTAACCATCTTACAGACCCTCGTGGATGTATAGAATTGATCTCAACCTATGCTGTTTTTTTGATCATTTTTTCTACTCCGGGAAATTTTTTGCAAAATTTCCTCTTCGATTTTGTTCTTTTTAAACTATGTTGTACATAGGAATAATGTAAGACTTTCAGCTTAGTTTCAGTTAATTTCACCAGAAACTTTTATTGCTATAAATTAATTTATTTGGGTTAAAACGAATGATAAAATAAGTATGGTGGATCTAATACTTTACCAATGTTGATGGAAAAGATATCAGATATTCCTGATGAAATTACCAACTAATAAACAAAGCACTTTGTTCAATTGGTATCTTAGCTTAGAAGCTAATATTGTTTGTTTAATGATATCAATATTTTAGCAAATAACTATTTTTCATGAGATAGATACCGATCAAATATAACAAAGAGTTATGTTGTGAAATTCTAAATATTTTTCTCTTTTTTTTAAACCCTATCCCATTCCAATCCTTCGTCTAGTTTCTTTTTTCATTATTTATAATCTACGTAATTTACGTGAGGAGGTAATATATATTTTCTTAATATTGTGTTTATCAGTACTTGTTACATACCATAAGGATCGGAAAAATGTGCAGATTTTGAAGCATTGCTTGAAAATTCAATACGAGTAAAACGAAAGGAGTTACAGCTAGTTTAAGTAGAAAATATGATGAAAACAAGTTTTTATACACTATTTCAGGATGGCAGAGTCTGTTTGATTACTCCTGTAATGTACATAGCCTTCCTTTGACCTTCTTAAATGCTGCTGCATCAAGATAAGGCTCACTATAATTAGAGGAAGAAAACAATTAAATTCCCACCGCTCGTTCGGTCAAAATCTTCACTACTGACTCTGCTGTCACCGGTGCCAATTGCTATGGAAGTTATTTATTTTCATTAAAAAATGTAATGTAGTACTTTTATTGCAGTGTCAAGCTCCATCAAGAGGATATTATAGCTATCAGTAACCCACGTAAAGTCATGTTTTTATATAAATATAAAGTTTTATTTTACTGCGTAATTATTAGTCATACAACAAATATTCATAATATCAGTTGTACAGTTTAATTAGGTCCATCAGATGCTGCAATGATATTTCCAATATCTCTAATAGCTTTCGAGAAAATAAGGAGGAAAGTCATGTTTTTATATAAATATATAGTTTTATTTTACTGCGTAATTGTGAGTCATAGAACAAATAGTCATAATTACAGTTGTACAGTTTAATTAGGTCTATCAGATGCTGCAATGATATTTCCAATATCTCTAATAGCTTTCGAGAAAATGAGTAGGAAAGTCATGTTTATATATAAATATAAAGTTTTATTTTACTGCGTAATTATGAGTCATAAAACAAATATTCATAATTACAGTTGTACAATTTCATTAGGCCTATCGGATAATGCAATCATATTTCCAATATCTCTAATAGCTTTCGAGAAAATGAGGAGGAAAGTCATGTTTTCATATAAATATATAGTTTTATTTTACTGCGTAATTATGAGTCATACAACAAATATTCACAATTACAGTTGTACAGTTTAATTAGGCCTATCAGATGCTGCAATGATATTTCCAATATCTCTAATAGCTTTCGAGAAAATGAGAAGGAAAGTCATGTTTTTATATAAATATATAGTTTTATTTTACTGCGTAATTATGAGTCATAGAACAAATAGTCATAATTACAGTTGTACAGTTTAATTAGGTCTATCAGATGCTGCAATGATATTTACAATATCTCTAATAGCTTTCGAGAAAATGAGGAGGAAAGTCATGTTTTTATATAAATATAAAGTTTTATTTTACTGCGTAATTATGAGTCATAGAACAAATAGTCATAATTACAGTTGTACAGTTTAATTAGGTCTATCAGATGCTGCACTGATATTTCCAATATCTCTAATAGCTTTCGAGAAAATGAGGAGGAAAGTCATGTTTATATATAAATATAAAGTTTTATTTTAATGCGTAATTATGAGTCATAGAACTAATATTCATAATGACAGTTGTACAGTTTTATTAGGTCTATCAGATGCTGCAATGATATTTCCAATATCTCTAATAGCTTTCGAGAAAATGAGGAGGAAAGTCATGTTTGTATATAAATATAAAGTTTTATTTTACTGCGTAATTATTAGTCATACAACAAATATTCATAATATCAGTTGTAGAGTTTAATTAGGTACATCAGATGCTGCAATGATATTTCCAATATCACTATTAGCTTTCGAGAAAATGAGGAAGAAAGTCATGTTTTTATATAAATATATAGTTTTATTTTACTGCGTAATTATGAGTCATAGAACAAATATTCATAATTACAGTTGTACAGTTTAATTAGGTCTATCAGATGCTGCAATGATATTTACAATATCTCTAATAGCTTTCGAGAAAATGAGGAGGAAAATCATGTTTTTATATAAATATAAAGTTTTATTTTACTGCGTAATTATGAGTCATACAACAAATATTCACAATTACAGTTGTACAGTTTAATTAGGCCTATCAGATGCTGCAATGATATTTCCAATATCTCTAATAGCTTTCGAGAAAATGAGAAGGAAAGTCATGTTTTTATATAAATATATAGTCTTATTTTACTGCGTAATTATGAGTCATAGAACAAATAGTCATAATTACAGTTGTACAGTTTAATTAGGTCTATCAGATGCTGCAATCATATTTCCAATATCTCTAATAGCTTTCGAGAAAATGAGTAGGAAAGTCATGTTTATATATAAATATAAAGTTTTATTTTACTGCGTAATTATGAGTCATAGAACAAATATTCATAATTACAGTTGTACAATTTAATTAGGCCTATCAGATGCTGCAATGATATTTCCAATATCTCTGATAGCTTTCGAGAAAATGAGGAGGAAAGTCATGTTTTTATATAAATATAAAGTTTTATTTTACTGCCTAATTATTAGTCATACAACAAATAATTATAATATCAGTTGTACAGTTTTGTACAGATTTTGAAGCATTGCTTGAAAATTCAATACGAGTAAAACGAAAGGAGTTACAGCTAGTTTCAGTAGAAAATATGATGAAAACAAGTTTTTATACACTATTTCAGGATGGCAGAGTCTGTTTCATTACTCCTGTAGTTTACATAGCCTTCCTTTGACCTTCTTAAATGCTGCTGCATCAAGATAAGGCTCACTATAATTAAAGGCAGAAAACAATTCAATTCCCACCGCTCGTTCGGTCATGATTGGCCGATAAAAATCTGCACTACTGACTCTGCTGTCACCGGTGCCAATGGCTATGGAAGTTATGTATTTTCATTAAAAAATGTAATGCAGTACTTTTATTGCAGGGTCAAGCTCCATCAAGAGGATATGATAGCTATCAGTAATCCGCGTATACTCCTACACACGACATGTTACCCGGTAAGTAACACATATAGTCCTAACATCCATGAATATTCTTTTAATGACTGTTACAGCTCAAAGCAGTTCATAACTAAGCCTTACGACACGTTTAACCATCTTACAGACCCTCGTGGATGTATAGAATTGATCTCAACCTATGCTGTTTTTTGATCATTTTTTCTACTCCGGGAAATTTTTTGCAAAATTTCCTCTTCGATTTTGTTCTTTTTAAACTATGTTGTACATAGGATTAATGTAAGACTTTCAGCTTAGTTTCAGTTAATTTCACCAGAAACTTTTATTGCTATAAATTAATTTATTTGGGTTAAAACGAATGATAAAATAAGTATGGTGGATCTAATACTTTACCAATGTTGATGGAAAAGATATCAGATATTCCTGATGAAATTACCAACTAATAAACAAAGCACTTTGTTCAATTGGTATCTTAGCTTAGAAGCTAATATTGTTTGTTTAATGATATCAATATTTTAGCAAATAACTATTTTTCATGAGATAGATACCGATCAAATATAACAAAGAGTTATGTTGTGAAATTCTAAATATTTTTCTCTTTTTTTAAACCCTATCCCATTCCAATCCTTCGTCTAGTTTCTTTTTTCATTATTTATAATCTACGTAATTTACGTGAGGAGGTAATATATATTTTCTTAATATTGTGTTTATCAGTACTTGTTACATACCATAAGGATCGGAAAAATGTGCAGATTTTGAAGCATTGCTTGAAAATTCAATACGAGTAAAACGAAAGGAGTTACAGCTAGTTTAAGTAGAAAATATGATGAAAACAAGTTTTTATACACTATTTCAGGATGGCAGAGTCTGTTTCATTACTCCTGTAGTTTACATAGCCTTCCTTTGACCTTCTTAAATGCTGCTGCATCAAGATAAGGCTCACTATAATTAAAGGCAGAAAACAATTCAATTCCCACCGCTCGTTCGGTCATGATTGGCCGATAAAAATCTGCACTACTGACTCTGCTGTCACCGGTGCCAATGGCTATGGAAGTTATGTATTTTCATTAAAAAATGTAATGCAGTACTTTTATTGCAGGGTCAAGCTCCATCAAGAGGATATGATAGCTATCAGTAATCCGCGTATACTCCTACACACGACATGTTACCCGGTAAGTAACACATATAGTCCTAACATCCATGAATATTCTTTTAATGACTGTTACAGCTCAAAGCAGTTCATAACTAAGCCTTACGACACGTTTAACCATCTTACAGACCCTCGTGGATGTATAGAATTGATCTCAACCTATGCTGTTTTTTGATCATTTTTTCTACTCCGGGAAATTTTTTGCAAAATTTCCTCTTCGATTTTGTTCTTTTTAAACTATGTTGTACATAGGAATAATGTAAGACTTTCAGCTTAGTTTCAGTTAATTTCACCAGAAACTTTTATTGCTATAAATTAATTTATTTGGGTTAAAACGAATGATAAAATAAGTATGGTGGATCTAATACTTTACCAATGTTGATGGAAAAGATATCAGATATTCCTGATGAAATTACCAACTAATAAACAAAGCACTTTGTTCAATTGGTATCTTAGCTTAGAAGCTAATATTGTTTGTTTAATGATATCAATATTTTAGCAAATAACTATTTTTCATGAGATAGATACCGATCAAATATAACAAAGAGTTATGTTGTGAAATTCTAAATATTTTTCTCTTTTTTTTAAACCCTATCCCATTCCAATCCTTCGTCTAGTTTCTTTTTTCATTATTTATAATCTACGTAATTTACGTGAGGAGGTAATATATATTTTCTTAATATTGTGTTTATCAGTACTTGTTACATACCATAAGGATCGGAAAAATGTGCAGATTTTGAAGCATTGCTTGAAAATTCAATACGAGTAAAACGAAAGGAGTTACAGCTAGTTTAAGTAGAAAATATGATGAAAACAAGTTTTTATACACTATTTCAGGATGGCAGAGTCTGTTTGATTACTCCTGTAATGTACATAGCCTTCCTTTGACCTTCTTAAATGCTGCTGCATCAAGATAAGGCTCACTATAATTAGAGGAAGAAAACAATTAAATTCCCACCGCTCGTTCGGTCAAAATCTTCACTACTGACTCTGCTGTCACCGGTGCCAATTGCTATGGAAGTTATTTATTTTCATTAAAAAATGTAATGCAGTACTTTTATTGCAGTGTCAAGCTCCATCAAGAGGATATGATAGCTATCAGTAACCCACGTAAAGTCATGTTTTTATATAAATATAAAGTTTTATTTTACTGCGTAATTATTAGTCATACAACAAATATTCATAATATCAGTTGTACAGTTTAATTAGGTCCATCAGATGCTGCAATGATATTTCCAATATCTCTAATAGCTTTCGAGAAAATAAGGAGGAAAGTCATGTTTTTATATAAATATATAGTTTTATTTTACTGCGTAATTATGAGTCATAGAACAAATATTCATAATTACAGTTGTACAGTTTAATTAGGTCTATCAGATGCTGCAATGATATTTCCAATATCTCTAATAGCTTTCGAGAAAATGAGGAGGAAAGTCATGTTTTTATATAAATATATAGTTTTATTTTACTGCGTAATTATGAGTCATAGAACAAATATTCATAATTACAGTTGTACAGTTTAATTAGGTCTATCAGATGCTGCAATGATATTTCCAATATCTCTAATAGCTTTCGAGAAAATGAGTAGGAAAGTCATGTTTATATATAAATATAAAGTTTTATTTTACTGCGTAATTATGAGTCATAGAACAAATATTCATAATTACAGTTGTACAGTTTAATTAGGCCTATCAGATGCTGCAATGATATTTCCAATATCTCTAATAGCTTTCGAGAAAATGAGGAGGAAAGTCATGTTTTTATATAAATATATAGTTTTATTTAACTGCGTAATTATGAGTCATACAACAAATATTCACAATTACAGTTGTACAGTTTAATTAGGCCTATCAGATGCTGCAATGATATTTCCAATATCTCTAATAGCTTTCGAGAAAATGAGAAGGAAAGTCATGTTTTTATATAAATATATAGTTTTATTTTACTGCGTAATTATGAGTCATAGAACAAATAGTCATAATTACAGTTGTACAGTTTAATTAGGTCTATCAGATGCTGCAATGATATTTCCAATATCTCTAATAGCTTTCGAGAAAATGAGGAGGAAAGTCATGTTTTTATATAAATATATAGTTTTATTTTACTGCGTAATTATGAGTCATAGAACAAATAGTCATAATTACAGTTGTACAGTTTAATTAGGTCTATCAGATGCTGCACTGATATTTCCAATATCTCTAATAGCTTTCGAGAAAATGAGGAGGAAAGTCATGTTTATATATAAATATAAAGTTTTATTTTAATGCGTAATTATGAGTCATAGAACTAATATTCATAATGACAGTTGTACAGTTTTATTAGGTCTATCAGATGCTGCAATGATATTTCCAATATCTCTAATAGCTTTCGAGAAAATGAGGAGGAAAGTCATGTTTGTATATAAATATAAAGTTTTATTTTACTGCGTAATTATTAGTCATACAACAAATATTCATAATATCAGTTGTAGAGTTTAATTAGGTACATCAGATGCTGCAATGATATTTCCAATATCACTATTAGCTTTCGAGAAAATGAGGAAGAAAGTCATGTTTTTATATAAATATATAGTTTTATTTTACTGCGTAATTATGAGTCATAGAACAAATATTCATAATTACAGTTGTACAGTTTAATTAGGTCTATCAGATGCTGCAATGATATTTACAATATCTCTAATAGCTTTCGAGAAAATGAGGAGGAAAATCATGTTTTTATATAAATATAAAGTTTTATTTTACTGCGTAATTATGAGTCATACAACAAATATTCACAATTACAGTTGTACAGTTTAATTAGGCCTATCAGATGCTGCAATGATATTTCCAATATCTCTAATAGCTTTCGAGAAAATGAGAAGGAAAGTCATGTTTTTATATAAATATATAGTTTTATTTTACTGCGTAATTATGAGTCATAGAACAAATAGTCATAATTACAGTTGTACAGTTTAATTAGGTCTATCAGATGCTGCAATGATATTTCCAATATCTCTAATAGCTTTCGAGAAAATGAGTAGGAAAGTCATGTTTATATATAAATATAAAGTTTTATTTTACTGCGTAATTATGAGTCATAGAACAAATATTCATAATTACAGTTGTACAATTTAATTAGGCCTATCAGATGCTGCAATGATATTTCCAATATCTCTGATAGCTTTCGAGAAAATGAGGAGGAAAGTCATGTTTTTATATAAATATAAAGTTTTATTTTACTGCCTAATTATTAGTCATACAACAAATAATTATAATATCAGTTGTACAGTTTTGTACAGATTTTGAAGCATTGCTTGAAAATTCAATACGAGTAAAACGAAAGGAGTTACAGCTAGTTTAAGTAGAAAATATGATGAAAACAAGTTTTTATACACTATTTCAGGATGGCAGAGTCTGTTTCATTACTCCTGTAGTTTACATAGCCTTCCTTTGACCTTCTTAAATGCTGCTGCATCAAGATAAGGCTCACTATAATTAAAGGCAGAAAACAATTCAATTCCCACCGCTCGTTCGGTCATGATTGGCCGATAAAAATCTGCACTACTGACTCTGCTGTCACCGGTGCCAATGGCTATGGAAGTTATGTATTTTCATTAAAAAATGTAATGCAGTACTTTTATTGCAGGGTCAAGCTCCATCAAGAGGATATGATAGCTATCAGTAATCCGCGTATACTCCTACACACGACATGTTACCCGGTAAGTAACACATATAGTCCTAACATCCATGAATATTCTTTTAATGACTGTTACAGCTCAAAGCAGTTCATAACTAAGCCTTACGACACGTTTAACCATCTTACAGACCCTCGTGGATGTATAGAATTGATCTCAACCTATGCTGTTTTTTGATCATTTTTTCTACTCCGGGAAATTTTTTGCAAAATTTCCTCTTCGATTTTGTTCTTTTTAAACTATGTTGTACATAGGAATAATGTAAGACTTTCAGCTTAGTTTCAGTTAATTTCACCAGAAACTTTTATTGCTATAAATTAATTTATTTGGGTTAAAACGAATGATAAAATAAGTATGGTGGATCTAATACTTTACCAATGTTGATGGAAAAGATATCAGATATTCCTGATGAAATTACCAACTAATAAACAAAGCACTTTGTTCAATTGGTATCTTAGCTTAGAAGCTAATATTGTTTGTTTAATGATATCAATATTTTAGCAAATAACTATTTTTCATGAGATAGATACCGATCAAATATAACAAAGAGTTATGTTGTGAAATTCTAAATATTTTTCTCTTTTTTTTAAACCCTATCCCATTCCAATCCTTCGTCTAGTTTCTTTTTTCATTATTTATAATCTACGTAATTTACGTGAGGAGGTAATATATATTTTCTTAATATTGTGTTTATCAGTACTTGTTACATACCATAAGGATCGGAAAAATGTGCAGATTTTGAAGCATTGCTTGAAAATTCAATACGAGTAAAACGAAAGGAGTTACAGCTAGTTTAAGTAGAAAATATGATGAAAACAAGTTTTTATACACTATTTCAGGATGGCAGAGTCTGTTTCATTACTCCTGTAGTTTACATAGCCTTCCTTTGACCTTCTTAAATGCTGCTGCATCAAGATAAGGCTCACTATAATTAAAGGCAGAAAACAATTCAATTCCCACCGCTCGTTCGGTCATGATTGGCCGATAAAAATCTGCACTACTGACTCTGCTGTCACCGGTGCCAATGGCTATGGAAGTTATGTATTTTCATTAAAAAATGTAATGCAGTACTTTTATTGCAGGGTCAAGCTCCATCAAGAGGATATGATAGCTATCAGTAATCCGCGTATACTCCTACACACGACATGTTACCCGGTAAGTAACACATATAGTCCTAACATCCATGAATATTCTTTTAATGACTGTTACAGCTCAAAGCAGTTCATAACTAAGCCTTACGACACGTTTAACCATCTTACAGACCCTCGTGGATGTATAGAATTGATCTCAACCTATGCTGTTTTTTGATCATTTTTTCTACTCCGGGAAATTTTTTGCAAAATTTCCTCTTCGATTTTGTTCTTTTTAAACTATGTTGTACATAGGAATAATGTAAGACTTTCAGCTTAGTTTCAGTTAATTTCACCAGAAACTTTTATTGCTATAAATTAATTTATTTGGGTTAAAACGAATGATAAAATAAGTATGGTGGATCTAATACTTTACCAATGTTGATGGAAAAGATATCAGATATTCCTGATGAAATTACCAACTAATAAACAAAGCACTTTGTTCAATTGGTATCTTAGCTTAGAAGCTAATATTGTTTGTTTAATGATATCAATATTTTAGCAAATAACTATTTTTCATGAGATAGATACCGATCAAATATAACAAAGAGTTATGTTGTGAAATTCTAAATATTTTTCTCTTTTTTTTAAACCCTATCCCATTCCAATCCTTCGTCTAGTTTCTTTTTTCATTATTTATAATCTACGTAATTTACGTGAGGAGGTAATATATATTTTCTTAATATTGTGTTTATCAGTACTTGTTACATACCATAAGGATCGGAAAAATGTGCAGATTTTGAAGCATTGCTTGAAAATTCAATACGAGTAAAACGAAAGGAGTTACAGCTAGTTTAAGTAGAAAATATGATGAAAACAAGTTTTTATACACTATTTCAGGATGGCAGAGTCTGTTTCATTACTCCTGTAGTTTACATAGCCTTCCTTTGACCTTCTTAAATGCTGCTGCATCAAGATAAGGCTCACTATAATTAAAGGCAGAAAACAATTCAATTCCCACCGCTCGTTCGGTCATGATTGGCCGATAAAAATCTGCACTACTGACTCTGCTGTCACCGGTGCCAATGGCTATGGAAGTTATGTATTTTCATTAAAAAATGTAATGCAGTACTTTTATTGCAGGGTCAAGCTCCATCAAGAGGATATGATAGCTATCAGTAATCCGCGTATACTCCTACACACGACATGTTACCCGGTAAGTAACACATATAGTCCTAACATCCATGAATATTCTTTTAATGACTGTTACAGCTCAAAGCAGTTCATAACTAAGCCTTACGACACGTTTAACCATCTTACAGACCCTCGTGGATGTATAGAATTGATCTCAACCTATGCTGTTTTTTGATCATTTTTTCTACTCCGGGAAATTTTTTGCAAAATTTCCTCTTCGATTTTGTTCTTTTTAAACTATGTTGTACATAGGAATAATGTAAGACTTTCAGCTTAGTTTCAGTTAATTTCACCAGAAACTTTTATTGCTATAAATTAATTTATTTGGGTTAAAACGAATGATAAAATAAGTATGGTGGATCTAATACTTTACCAATGTTGATGGAAAAGATATCAGATATTCCTGATGAAATTACCAACTAATAAACAAAGCACTTTGTTCAATTGGTATCTTAGCTTAGAAGCTAATATTGTTTGTTTAATGATATCAATATTTTAGCAAATAACTATTTTTCATGAGATAGATACCGATCAAATATAACAAAGAGTTATGTTGTGAAATTCTAAATATTTTTCTCTTTTTTTTAAACCCTATCCCATTCCAATCCTTCGTCTAGTTTCTTTTTTCATTATTTATAATCTACGTAATTTACGTGAGGAGGTAATATATATTTTCTTAATATTGTGTTTATCAGTACTTGTTACATACCATAAGGATCGGAAAAATGTGCAGATTTTGAAGCATTGCTTGAAAATTCAATACGAGTAAAACGAAAGGAGTTACAGCTAGTTTAAGTAGAAAATATGATGAAAACAAGTTTTTATACACTATTTCAGGATGGCAGAGTCTGTTTGATTACTCCTGTAATGTACATAGCCTTCCTTTGACCTTCTTAAATGCTGCTGCATCAAGATAAGGCTCACTATAATTAGAGGAAGAAAACAATTAAATTCCCACCGCTCGTTCGGTCAAAATCTTCACTACTGACTCTGCTGTCACCGGTGCCAATTGCTATGGAAGTTATTTATTTTCATTAAAAAATGTAATGTAGTACTTTTATTGCAGTGTCAAGCTCCATCAAGAGGATATTATAGCTATCAGTAACCCACGTAAAGTCATGTTTTTATATAAATATAAAGTTTTATTTTACTGCGTAATTATTAGTCATACAACAAATATTCATAATATCAGTTGTACAGTTTAATTAGGTCCATCAGATGCTGCAATGATATTTCCAATATCTCTAATAGCTTTCGAGAAAATGAGGAGGAAAGTCATGTTTTTATATAAATATATAGTTTTATTTTACTGCGTAATTGTGAGTCATAGAACAAATAGTCATAATTACAGTTGTACAGTTTAATTAGGTCTATCAGATGCTGCAATGATATTTCCAATATCTCTAATAGCTTTCGAGAAAATGAGTAGGAAAGTCATGTTTATATATAAATATAAAGTTTTATTTTACTGCGTAATTATGAGTCATAAAACAAATATTCATAATTACAGTTGTACAATTTAATTAGGCCTATCAGATGATGCAATCATATTTCCAATATCTCTAATAGCTTTCGAGAAAATGAGGAGGAAAGTCATGTTTTCATATAAATATATAGTTTTATTTTACTGCGTAATTATGAGTCATACAACAAATATTCACAATTACAGTTGTACAGTTTAATTAGGCCTATCAGATGCTGCAATGATATTTCCAATATCTCTAATAGCTTTCGAGAAAATGAGAAGGAAAGTCATGTTTTTATATAAATATATAGTTTTATTTTACTGCGTAATTATGAGTCATAGAACAAATAGTCATAATTACAGTTGTACAGTTTAATTAGGTCTATCAGATGCTGCAATGATATTTCCAATATCTCTAATAGCTTTCGAGAAAATGAGGAGGAAAGTCATGTTTTTATATAAATATAAAGTTTTATTTTACTGCGTAATTATGAGTCATAGAACAAATAGTCATAATTACAGTTGTACAGTTTAATTAGGTCTATCAGATGCTGCACTGATATTTCCAATATCTCTAATAGCTTTCGAGAAAATGAGGAGGAAAGTCATGTTTATATATAAATATAAAGTTTTATTTTAATGCGTAATTATGAGTCATAGAACTAATATTCATAATGACAGTTGTACAGTTTTATTAGGTCTATCAGATGCTGCAATGATATTTCCAATATCTCTAATAGCTTTCGAGAAAATGAGGAGGAAAGTCATGTTTGTATATAAATATAAAGTTTTATTTTACTGCGTAATTATTAGTCATACAACAAATATTCATAATATCAGTTGTAGAGTTTAATTAGGTACATCAGATGCTGCAATGATATTTCCAATATCACTATTAGCTTTCGAGAAAATGAGGAAGAAAGTCATGTTTTTATATAAATATATAGTTTTATTTTACTGCGTAATTATGAGTCATAGAACAAATATTCATAATTACAGTTGTACAGTTTAATTAGGTCTATCAGATGCTGCAATGATATTTACAATATCTCTAATAGCTTTCGAGAAAATGAGGAGGAAAATCATGTTTTTATATAAATATAAAGTTTTATTTTACTGCGTAATTATGAGTCATACAACAAATATTCACAATTACAGTTGTACAGTTTAATTAGGCCTATCAGATGCTGCAATGATATTTCCAATATCTCTAATAGCTTTCGAGAAAATGAGAAGGAAAGTCATGTTTTTATATAAATATATAGTTTTATTTTACTGCGTAATTATGAGTCATAGAACAAATAGTCATAATTACAGTTGTACAGTTTAATTAGGTCTATCAGATGCTGCAATGATATTTCCAATATCTCTAATAGCTTTCGAGAAAATGAGTAGGAAAGTCATGTTTATATATAAATATAAAGTTTTATTTTACTGCGTAATTATGAGTCATAGAACAAATATTCATAATTACAGTTGTACAATTTAATTAGGCCTATCAGATGCTGCAATGATATTTCCAATATCTCTGATAGCTTTCGAGAAAATGAGGAGGAAAGTCATGTTTTTATATAAATATAAAGTTTTATTTTACTGCCTAATTATTAGTCATACAACAAATAATTATAATATCAGTTGTACAGTTTTGTACAGATTTTGAAGCATTGCTTGAAAATTCAATACGAGTAAAACGAAAGGAGTTACAGCTAGTTTAAGTAGAAAATATGATGAAAACAAGTTTTTATACACTATTTCAGGATGGCAGAGTCTGTTTCATTACTCCTGTAGTTTACATAGCCTTCCTTTGACCTTCTTAAATGCTGCTGCATCAAGATAAGGCTCACTATAATTAAAGGCAGAAAACAATTCAATTCCCACCGCTCGTTCGGTCATGATTGGCCGATAAAAATCTGCACT
This sequence comes from Metacarcinus magister, assembly GCA_029783475.1. Taxonomy (NCBI): domain Eukaryota; kingdom Metazoa; phylum Arthropoda; class Malacostraca; order Decapoda; family Cancridae; genus Metacarcinus; species Metacarcinus magister. Next base: position 95,297 of record JAPQNM010002745.1, read on the forward strand.
ACTGACTCTGCTGTCACCGGTGCCAATGGCTATGGAAGTTATGTATTTTCATTAAAAAATGTAATGCAGTACTTTTATTGCAGGGTCAAGCTCCATCAAGAGGATATGATAGCTATCAGTAATCCGCGTATACTCTACACACGACATGTTACCCGGTAAGTAACACATATAGTCCTAACATCCATGAATATTCTTTTAATGACTGTTACAGCTCAAAGCAGTTCATAACTAAGCCTTACGACACGTTTAACCATCTTACAGACCCTCGTGGATGTATAGAATTGATCTCAACCTATGCTGTTTTTTGATCATTTTTTCTACTCCGGGAAATTTTTTGCAAAATTTCCTCTTCGATTTTGTTCTTTTTAAACTATGTTGTACATAGGATTAATGTAAGACTTTCAGCTTAGTTTCAGTTAATTTCACCAGAAACTTTTATTGCTATAAATTAATTTATTTGGGTTAAAACGAATGATAAAATAAGTATGGTGGATCTAATACTTTACCAATGTTGATGGAAAAGATATCAGATATTCCTGATGAAATTACCAACTAATAAACAAAGCACTTTGTTCAATTGGTATCTTAGCTTAGAAGCTAATATTGTTTGTTTAATGATATCAATATTTTAGCAAATAACTATTTTTCATGAGATAGATACCGATCAAATATAACAAAGAGTTATGTTGTGAAATTCTAAATATTTTTCTCTTTTTTTTAAACCCTATCCCATTCCAATCCTTCGTCTAGTTTCTTTTTTCATTATTTATAATCTACGTAATTTACGTGAGGAGGTAATATATATTTTCTTAATATTGTGTTTATCAGTACTTGTTACATACCATAAGGATCGGAAAAATGTGCAGATTTTGAAGCATTGCTTGAAAATTCAATACGAGTAAAACGAAAGGAGTTACAGCTAGTTTAAGTAGAAAATATGATGAAAACAAGTTTTTATACACTATTTCAGGATGGCAGAGTCTGTTTCATTACTCCTGTAGTTTACATAGCCTTCCTTTGACCTTCTTAAATGCTGCTGCATCAAGATAAGGCTCACTATAATTAAAGGCAGAAAACAATTCAATTCCCACCGCTCGTTCGGTCATGATTGGCCGATAAAAATCTGCACTACTGACTCTGCTGTCACCGGTGCCAATGGCTATGGAAGTTATGTATTTTCATTAAAAAATGTAATGCAGTACTTTTATTGCAGGGTCAAGCTCCATCAAGAGGATATGATAGCTATCAGTAATCCGCGTATACTCCTACACACGACATGTTACCCGGTAAGTAACACATATAGTCCTAACATCCATGAATATTCTTTTAATGACTGTTACAGCTCAAAGCAGTTCATAACTAAGCCTTACGACACGTTTAACCATCTTACAGACCCTCGTGGATGTATAGAATTGATCTCAACCTATGCTGTTTTTTGATCATTTTTTCTACTCCGGGAAATTTTTTGCAAAATTTCCTCTTCGATTTTGTTCTTTTTAAACTATGTTGTACATAGGAATAATGTAAGACTTTCAGCTTAGTTTCAGTTAATTTCACCAGAAACTTTTATTGCTATAAATTAATTTATTTGGGTTAAAACGAATGATAAAATAAGTATGGTGGATCTAATACTTTACCAATGTTGATGGAAAAGATATCAGATATTCCTGATGAAATTACCAACTAATAAACAAAGCACTTTGTTCAATTGGTATCTTAGCTTAGAAGCTAATATTGTTTGTTTAATGATATCAATATTTTAGCAAATAACTATTTTTCATGAGATAGATACCGATCAAATATAACAAAGAGTTATGTTGTGAAATTCTAAATATTTTTCTCTTTTTTTTAAACCCTATCCCATTCCAATCCTTCGTCTAGTTTCTTTTTTCATTATTTATAATCTACGTAATTTACGTGAGGAGGTAATATATATTTTCTTAATATTGTGTTTATCAGTACTTGTTACATACCATAAGGATCGGAAAAATGTGCAGATTTTGAAGCATTGCTTGAAAATTCAATACGAGTAAAACGAAAGGAGTTACAGCTAGTTTAAGTAGAAAATATGATGAAAACAAGTTTTTATACACTATTTCAGGATGGCAGAGTCTGTTTGATTACTCCTGTAGTTTACATAGCCTTCCTTTGACCTTCTTAAATGCTGCTGCATCAAGATAAGGCTCACTATAATTAAAGGCAGAAAACAATTCAATTCCCACCGCTCGTTCGGTCAAAATCTTCACTACTGACTCTGCTGTCACCGGTGCCAATTGCTATGGAAGTTATTTATTTTCATTAAAAAATGTAATGCAGTACTTTTATTGCAGTGTCAAGCTCCATCAAGAGGATATGATAGCTATCAGTAACCCACGTAAAGTCATGTTTTTATATAAATATAAAGTTTTATTTTACTGCGTAATTATTAGTCATACAACAAATATTCATAATATCAGTTGTACAGTTTAATTAGGTCCATCAGATGCTGCAATGATATTTCCAATATCTCTAATAGCTTTCGAGAAAATGAGGAGGAAAGTCATGTTTTTATATAAATATATAGTTTTATTTTACTGCGTAATTATGAGTCATAGAACAAATAGTCATAATTACAGTTGTACAGTTTAATTAGGTCTATCAGATGCTGCAATGATATTTCCAATATCTCTAATAGCTTTCGAGAAAATGAGTAGGAAAGTCATGTTTATATATAAATATAAAGTTTTATTTTACTGCGTAATTATGAGTCATAGAACAAATATTCATAATTACAGTTGTACAATTTAATTAGGCCTATCAGATGATGCAATCATATTTCCAATATCTCTAATAGCTTTCGAGAAAATGAGGAGGAAAGTCATGTTTTTATATAAATATATAGTTTTATTTTACTGCGTAATTATGAGTCATACAACAAATATTCACAATTACAGTTGTACAGTTTAATTAGGCCTATCAGATGCTGCAATGATATTTCCAATATCTCTAATAGCTTTCGAGAAAATGAGAAGGAAAGTCATGTTTTTATATAAATATATAGTTTTATTTTACTGCGTAATTATGAGTCATAGAACAAATATTCATAATTACAGTTGTACAGTTTAATTAGGTCTATCAGATGCTGCAATGATATTTCCAATATCTCTAATAGCTTTCGAGAAAATGAGGAGGAAAGTCATGTTTTTATATAAATATAAAGTTTTATTTTACTGCGTAATTATGAGTCATAGAACAAATAGTCATAATTACAGTTGTACAGTTTAATTAGGTCTATCAGATGCTGCACTGATATTTCCAATATCTCTAATAGCTTTCGAGAAAATGAGGAGGAAAGTCATGTTTATATATAAATATAAAGTTTTATTTTAATGCGTAATTATAAGTCATAGAACTAATATTCATAATGACAGTTGTACAGTTTTATTAGGTCTATCAGATGCTGCAATGATATTTCCAATATCTCTAATAGCTTTCGAGAAAATGAGGAGGAAAGTCATGTTTGTATATAAATATAAAGTTTTATTTTACTGCGTAATTATTAGTCATACAACAAATATTCATAATATCAGTTGTAGAGTTTAATTAGGTACATCAGATGCTGCAATGATATTTCCAATATCACTATTAGCTTTCGAGAAAATGAGGAAGAAAGTCATGTTTTTATATAAATATATAGTTTTATTTTACTGCGTAATTATGAGTCATAGAACAAATATTCATAATTACAGTTGTACAGTTTAATTAGGTCTATCAGATGCTGCAATGATATTTACAATATCTCTAATAGCTTTCGAGAAAATGAGGAGGAAAATCATGTTTTTATATAAATATAAAGTTTTATTTTACTGCGTAATTATGAGTCATACAACAAATATTCACAATTACAGTTGTACAGTTTAATTAGGCCTATCAGATGCTGCAATGATATTTCCAATATCTCTAATAGCTTTCGAGAAAATGAGAAGGAAAGTCATGTTTTTATATAAATATATAGTTTTATTTTACTGCGTAATTATGAGTCATAGAACAAATAGTCATAATTACAGTTGTACAGTTTAATTAGGTCTATCAGATGCTGCAATGATATTTCCAATATCTCTAATAGCTTTCGAGAAAATGAGTAGGAAAGTCATGTTTATATATAAATATAAAGTTTTATTTTACTGCGTAATTATGAGTCATAGAACAAATATTCATAATTACAGTTGTACAATTTAATTAGGCCTATCAGATGCTGCAATGATATTTCCAATATCTCTGATAGCTTTCGAGAAAATGAGGAGGAAAGTCATGTTTTTATATAAATATAAAGTTTTATTTTACTGCCTAATTATTAGTCATACAACAAATAATTATAATATCAGTTGTACAGTTTTGTACAGATTTTGAAGCATTGCTTGAAAATTCAATACGAGTAAAACGAAAGGAGTTACAGCTAGTTTAAGTAGAAAATATGATGAAAACAAGTTTTTATACACTATTTCAGGATGGCAGAGTCTGTTTCATTACTCCTGTAGTTTACATAGCCTTCCTTTGACCTTCTTAAATGCTGCTGCATCAAGATAAGGCTCACTATAATTAAAGGCAGAAAACAATTCAATTCCCACCGCTCGTTCGGTCATGATTGGCCGATAAAAATCTGCACTACTGACTCTGCTGTCACCGGTGCCAATGGCTATGGAAGTTATGTATTTTCATTAAAAAATGTAATGCAGTACTTTTATTGCAGGGTCAAGCTCCATCAAGAGGATATGATAGCTATCAGTAATCCGCGTATACTCCTACACACGACATGTTACCCGGTAAGTAACACATATAGTCCTAACATCCATGAATATTCTTTTAATGACTGTTACAGCTCAAAGCAGTTCATAACTAAGCCTTACGACACGTTTAACCATCTTACAGACCCTCGTGGATGTATAGAATTGATCTCAACCTATGCTGTTTTTTGATCATTTTTTCTACTCCGGGAAATTTTTTGCAAAATTTCCTCTTCGATTTTGTTCTTTTTAAACTATGTTGTACATAGGATTAATGTAAGACTTTCAGCTTAGTTTCAGTTAATTTCACCAGAAACTTTTATTGCTATAAATTAATTTATTTGGGTTAAAACGAATGATAAAATAAGTATGGTGGATCTAATACTTTACCAATGTTGATGGAAAAGATATCAGATATTCCTGATGAAATTACCAACTAATAAACAAAGCACTTTGTTCAATTGGTATCTTAGCTTAGAAGCTAATATTGTTTGTTTAATGATATCAATATTTTAGCAAATAACTATTTTTCATGAGATAGATACCGATCAAATATAACAAAGAGTTATGTTGTGAAATTCTAAATATTTTTCTCTTTTTTTTAAACCCTATCCCATTCCAATCCTTCGTCTAGTTTCTTTTTTCATTATTTATAATCTACGTAATTTACGTGAGGAGGTAATATATATTTTCTTAATATTGTGTTTTATCAGTACTTGTTACATACCATAAGGATCGGAAAAATGTGCAGATTTTGAAGCATTGCTTGAAAATTCAATACGAGTAAAACGAAAGGAGTTACAGCTAGTTTAAGTAGAAAATATGATGAAAACAAGTTTTTATACACTATTTCAGGATGGCAGAGTCTGTTTCATTACTCCTGTAGTTTACATAGCCTTCCTTTGACCTTCTTAAATGCTGCTGCATCAAGATAAGGCTCACTATAATTAAAGGCAGAAAACAATTCAATTCCCACCGCTCGTTCGGTCATGATTGGCCGATAAAAATCTGCACTACTGACTCTGCTGTCACCGGTGCCAATGGCTATGGAAGTTATGTATTTTCATTAAAAAATGTAATGCAGTACTTTTATTGCAGGGTCAAGCTCCATCAAGAGGATATGATAGCTATCAGTAATCCGCGTATACTCCTACACACGACATGTTACCCGGTAAGTAACACATATAGTCCTAACATCCATGAATATTCTTTTAATGACTGTTACAGCTCAAAGCAGTTCATAACTAAGCCTTACGACACGTTTAACCATCTTACAGACCCTCGTGGATGTATAGAATTGATCTCAACCTATGCTGTTTTTTGATCATTTTTTCTACTCCGGGAAATTTTTTGCAAAATTTCCTCTTCGATTTTGTTCTTTTTAAACTATGTTGTACATAGGAATAATGTAAGACTTTCAGCTTAGTTTCAGTTAATTTCACCAGAAACTTTTATTGCTATAAATTAATTTATTTGGGTTAAAACGAATGATAAAATAAGTATGGTGGATCTAATACTTTACCAATGTTGATGGAAAAGATATCAGATATTCCTGATGAAATTACCAACTAATAAACAAAGCACTTTGTTCAATTGGTATCTTAGCTTAGAAGCTAATATTGTTTGTTTAATGATATCAATATTTTAGCAAATAACTATTTTTCATGAGATAGATACCGATCAAATATAACAAAGAGTTATGTTGTGAAATTCTAAATATTTTTCTCTTTTTTTTAAACCCTATCCCATTCCAATCCTTCGTCTAGTTTCTTTTTTCATTATTTATAATCTACGTAATTTACGTGAGGAGGTAATATATATTTTCTTAATATTGTGTTTATCAGTACTTGTTACATACCATAAGGATCGGAAAAATGTGCAGATTTTGAAGCATTGCTTGAAAATTCAATACGAGTAAAACGAAAGGAGTTACAGCTAGTTTAAGTAGAAAATATGATGAAAACAAGTTTTTATACACTATTTCAGGATGGCAGAGTCTGTTTGATTACTCCTGTAATGTACATAGCCTTCCTTTGACCTTCTTAAATGCTGCTGCATCAAGATAAGGCTCACTATAATTAGAGGAAGAAAACAATTAAATTCCCACCGCTCGTTCGGTCAAAATCTTCACTACTGACTCTGCTGTCACCGGTGCCAATTGCTATGGAAGTTATTTATTTTCATTAAAAAATGTAATGTAGTACTTTTATTGCAGTGTCAAGCTCCATCAAGAGGATATTATAGCTATCAGTAACCCACGTAAAGTCATGTTTTTATATAAATATAAAGTTTTATTTTACTGCGTAATTATTAGTCATACAACAAATATTCATAATATCAGTTGTACAGTTTAATTAGGTCCATCAGATGCTGCAATGATATTTCCAATATCTCTAATAGCTTTCGAGAAAATAAGGAGGAAAGTCATGTTTTTATATAAATATATAGTTTTATTTTACTGCGTAATTATGAGTCATAGAACAAATATTCATAATTACAGTTGTACAGTTTAATTAGGTCTATCAGATGCTGCAATGATATTTCCAATATCTCTAATAGCTTTCGAGAAAATGAGTAGGAAAGTCATGTTTATATATAAATATAAAGTTTTATTTTACTGCGTAATTATGAGTCATAGAACAAATATTCATAATTACAGTTGTACAATTTAATTAGGCCTATCAGATGATGCAATCATATTTCCAATATCTCTAATAGCTTTCGAGAAAATGAGGAGGAAAGTCATGTTCTCATATAAATATATAGTTTTATTTTACTGCGTAATTATGAGTCATAGAACAAATATTCATAATTACAGTTGTACAGTTTAATTAGGTCTATCAGATGCTGCAATGATATTTCCAATATCTCTAATAGCTTTCGAGAAAATGAGTAGGAAAGTCATGTTTATATATAAATATAAAGTTTTATTTTACTGCGTAATTATGAGTCATAGAACAAATATTCATAATTACAGTTGTACAATTTAATTAGGCCTATCAGATGCTGCAATGATATTTCCAATATCTCTAATAGCTTTCGAGAAAATGAGGAGGAAAGTCATGTTTTTATATAAATATATAGTTTTATTTTACTGCGTAATTATGAGTCATAGAACAAATATTCATAATTACAGTTGTACAGTTTAATTAGGTCTATCAGATGCTGCAATGATATTTACAATATCTCTAATAGCTTTCGAGAAAATGAGGAGGAAAATCATGTTTTTATATAAATATAAAGCTTTATTTTACTGCGTAATTATGAGTCATACAACAAATATTCACAATTACAGTTGTACAGTTTAATTAGGCCTATCAGATGCTGCAATGATATTTCCAATATCTCTAATAGCTTTCGAGAAAATGAGGAGGAAAGTCATGTTTTGATATAAATATATAGTTTTATTTTACTGCGTAATTATGAGTCATAGAACAAATATTCATAGTTACAGTTGTACAGTTTAATTAGGTCTATCAGAATCTGCAATGATATTTCCAGTATCTCTAATAGCTTTCGAGAAAATGAGGAGGAAAGTTATGTTTATATATAAATATAAAGTTTTATTTTAATGCGTAATTATGAGTCATAGAACTAATATTCATAATGACAGTTGTACAGTTTTATTAGGTTTATCAGATGCTGCAATGATATTTCCAATATCTCTAATAGCTTTCGAGAAAATGAGGAGGAAAGTCATGTTTTTATATAAATATAAAGTTTTATTTTACTGCGTAATTATTAGTCATACAACAAATATTCATAATATCAGTTGTACAGTTTAATTAGGTCCATCAGATGCTGCAATGATATTTCCAATATCTCTAATAGCTTTCGAGAAAATGAGTAGGAAATCATGTTTTTATATAAATATATAGTTTTATTTTATTGCGTGATTATGAGTCATAGAACAAATATTCATAATTACAGTTGTACAGTTTAATTAGGTCTATCAGATGCAGCAATGATATTTCCAATATCTGGAATAGCTTTAGAGAAAATGAGGAGGTAAGTCATGTTTTTATATAAATATATAGTTTTATTTTACTGCGTAATTATGAGTCATAGAACAAATATTTATAATTACAGTTGTACAGTTTAATTAGGCCTATCAGATGATTCAATAATATTTCCAATATCTCTAATAGCTTTCGAGAATAGAGGAGGAAAGTCATGTTCTTATATAAATATAAAGTTTTATTGTACTGCGTAATTATTAGTCATACAACAAATATTCATAATATCAGTTGTACAGTTTAATTAGGCCTGTCAGATGCTGCAATGATATTTCCAATATCTCTAATAGCTTTCGAGAAAATGAGGTGGAAAGTCATGTTTTTATATAAATATAAAGTTTTATTTTACTGCGTAATTATGAGTCATAGAACAAATATTCATAATTACAGTTATACTGTTTAATTAGGTCTATCAGATGCTGCAATTATATTTCCAATATCTCTAATAGCTTTCGAGAAAATGAGGATGGAAGTCATGTTTATATATAAATATAAAGTTTTATTTTACTGCGTAATTATGAGTCATAGAACTAATATTCATAATGACAGTTTTAGAGTTTTATTAGGTCTACCAGATGCTGCAATGATATTTCCAATATCTTTAATAGCTTTCGAGAAAATGAGGAGGAAAGTCATGTTTTTATATAAATATATAGTTTTTTTTACTGCGTAATTATGAGTCATAGAACAAATATTCATTATTACAGTTGTACTGTTTAATTAGGTCTATCAGATGCTGCAATGATATTTCCAATATCTAGAATAGCTTTCGAGAAAATGAGGAGGAAAGTTATGTTTATATATAAATATAAAGTTTTATTTTACTGCGTAATTATGAGTCATAGAACAAATATTCATAATTACAGTTGTACAGTTTAATTAGGCCTATCAGATGATATAATGATATTTCCAATATATCTAATAGCTTTCGAGAATATGAGGAGAAAAATCATGTTCTTATATAAATATAAAGTTTTATTTTACTGCGTAATTATTAGTCATAGAACTAATATTCATAATGACAGTTGTAGAGTTTTATTAGGTCCATCAGATGCTGCAATGATATTTCCAATATCTCTAATAGCTTTCGAGAAAATGAGGAGAAAAGTCATGTTTTTATATAAATATATAGTTTTTTTTACTGCGTAATTATGAGTCATAGAACAAATATTCATAATTACAGTTGTACTGTTTAATTAGGTTTATCAGATGCTGCAATGATATTTCCAATATCTAGAATAGCTTTCGAGAAAATGAGGAGGAAAGTCATGTTTATATATATATATATATATATATATATATATATATATATATATATAAAGTTTTATTTTACTGCGTAATTATGAGTCATAGAACAAATATTCATAATTACAGTTGTACAGTTTAATTAGGCCTATCAGATGATGCAATGATATTTCCAATATATCTAATAGCTTTCGAGAAAATGAGGAGAAAAATCATGTTCTTATATAAATATAAAGTTTTATTTTACTGCGTAATTATTAGTCATACAACAAATATTCATAATATCAGTTGTACAGTTTAATTAGGCCTATCAGACGCTGCAATGATATTTCCAATATCTCTCTCTCTCTCTCTCTCTCTCTCTCTCTCTCTCTCTCTCTCTCTCTCTCTCTCTCTCTCTCTCTCTCTCTCTCTCTCTCTTTATAATTTGTCACACATTGGTTATACATCGACCTTTACATTTGTATGTACATAAATGTTGACTTGACTTGTTTCCACGCCACCCAAGAGGTAAAAGTCACAGTGCGTTTTTTTTAAAGAGATTTCTCGGGTAGGCCTAATCCTCTATTCTGGCAGCATGACAGCCAATATGATGAATCCTCTTCATCAGATGAAGTGAGGGTGATAAAAGGAGTCGATGAAATGATCAATTACCACGTCTCTTCTTGCATCGTCTGTTTGTATTTTTTCGGCGTGTTGTATGGCATCTTTCCAGTTTTCTGGGATAATTGTTACTATTGCTTCATGAATGAGCGGCTTTAAGGCTGCATTTTTTAATGTATTTCTTTTTGATATGTAGCCTTTAAGTTGAGCCCATATCAGTTCAATCGCGTTGTACTGACAGTGATAAGGTGGCAGTCGTACAACCTTGTGTCCGTGCTGTAAGGCCATCCTGTCGATGACGTAACTTGTATCGGCAGCAGTGGTGTGTTCAGCCGCAAGTTTCATGAGCTGAACTTTCAGTAGACCATCGGTTACTGCCACACCCTTCCTCTCCAGCCATTCTCTTATGGTTGCTTTGTTATTTGATGCTACCGGTGGTTTATCGATTTTCCTGGAGTGATAGGGTGCGTTATCTATTACGATGACTGAAGATGGAGGAATATTCGGCAACAGTTGTCTTGAACCACTTCTCAAAGGTTTCTGCGTTCATCTGATCGTGATAGTCGCCGACATTCTTAGCTTGGAAGGTAAGGATGGCTTTGGGAACAAAGCCATTCCTGGTGCCGGCGTGCAGAATTATCCAGCGGGAACCTTTCCCACTGGGTACCCGAACTTCCGTGGCCTTCTTAGAAGTGGTGTCTATCCAGCATTTGGGTACGGTGTAGTTCTGGTTTATCCAAGTTTCATCGAGATGACATGGTCTGGTCAGCTGTATGTTTCAGCATTTTTCGCAGGAACTCTAATCTCAAAGTAGTGACGTCGTTACGTTCCATCAGATATCGCCGTCCATCAACGTTTGCATATATAAATCCTAATTTCTTCAAAACATTCCTTAATGTTTCAGAGCTGCCAGCGTAGGAAAGTTTATTCTTGATTTCTTCGTGAATCTTAACAAGTGTGGGGATCTGCTGTCTCTCATAAAACTCTAGCACTGTTTTTCGCAGCACTTGTTCATTGAATTCGACGAAAAAGTCAGTCACAGGCTTTGTGCGCTGCCTTTTCTTCGGAGACGTAAATCCTCGAGAGTCGTTTTCTTCATTGTCTTTAGCTGCTTTGCGTATCCTTCCAATAGTGGATTTGCTGAGTTTTGTTGCTGCAGCTGCTCCTCCATACTGCTTCTCCGATATAAAATACTCACGTTAAAGACAAGCTCTTTGGCCTGACTATGCAGGTGAAAAGTTGGTTTCGTTTCCATGGCGTGTGTGTCTGGTGTCGGTACCGGAAGTTGAATGCGTGACAGATGGATAACCCAGACCTGACCTGAGGCTGGCCACACCCTGTCTGCTTTGTGTCAACAAGAGTGTTGCCGTTTGAATGGATTTTATAATATTCATTTTTATCGACGAAATACCTCATTTTATTGCTACATTCCTTCATATTGTATTTAGAACAGTTTTTGCAGCATTTACTTTACTAAGAACTTGTGTGAAAGTTGACAAGTGATAACGTTTTCAAAGCAACACAGTGGTTTGGTCACCCACATTCTCTCTCTCTCTCTCTCTCTCTCTCTCTCTCTCTCTCTCTCTCTCTCTCTCTCTCTCTCTCCTTCTTATGGCTTCTTTTCTTTGTTAATCCTTCCTCATACCTTCCTTCTTTTACTTCGTACACTGTGTGTGTGTGTGTGTGTGTGTGTTTTTTTTTGTCATTAAAAACGTCTCCACCAATATTTATTTCAATGGCATCACTGAGGGTGATGGCAGCCTGCCCCGGCCTCACCGCAGGTTGCTGTGACGTTCAGCCTGCTGGGGAAGGAAAAGTAGAGTATTTGTGTATGTGGGTGTATGTGTGTGTGTGCCTAAGGAGCGTCGGGGTCTAGTGCTTGGGGGTGGTTGGTGATGGCAGCAGCATTGCCTCGCACCACAGCCAGGCTGACCCTCTGTCGCAACCAGCAGGTTTCCCGTGTGTCTCCTGTCTCTGCTGCTATCCGCTTACCCAGCTCCTGCAGGATCTTGCGAAACGCTGGGCCCAGCACTCCCGACGTCTCGACCATCAGCAGCTCGAAGCGGTAGCGTGTTGAGAGTGCAGCGTAGCGATGCCGTTTGCGCTGTTCGGCTGCTTGTGCTGCGGCACCGGGTTTTGTGGCGCAGTTGGTGACGTGCGTGGTGCCAAAGGTGTTGGTGCACGTCACGTCCCACAGCAGCGATCGGCCTCCACTGAAGGGGTAAAGGGTCACTCCGTCCAGTCTTCATCCGTCACCCCGGTCCAGGCCCCGTGGTTCAAGAAGCGCTGGTACCCCAGCGGCAGCCAAGCCGCGCCGGATCACGTCGTTGAGGGCGGCATGGCGTGGCAGTCGGCCGGGGTCGTGGTGGCCGAGGTTGTCCGCCATAGCGCCGCATCTGCAGCGGTGCGGTATGCAGACCTGCGTGCCGAGTCGGAGGGCGACTCCAGCTCGGACAGCATCGTCTGGCAGGAGGAGGCCAAGGCTCAACACTGGTAGGGCATCTAGCCAGCCTCCGCTATGAGGCTCAGCTGCTGCAAGCAGGCGTGCACGGTCTACCTGGTTGCTGCACTCCAGGAGCACATCCAGGCGACGTTGGCTAGCGGCTTCATCCAGCTGTCGTTGGCTGATTTTAGCCGCATCGTTGAGTGACAATGGATCAATGTCTGGGCATTGGCGTTCGGTGAAGGTGTTGAAAGCTGCCAGCAGCGGGGCTGATATGCCGTCGCGGGTGTGACCGTTTATCTGGCAAACCAGTCCCTGTGTGGCACTCATGGAGGAGATGTAGGCGGGGAGAGCAACATCTTCCATGCGCCTAACGCCGATGCCGCCTAGGCAGATCGGGAGCGAGGCTTGGATCCAGTTGTCGTTGGATGGGGAGACATTGCAGATGCGTGTGATGGCTGCACGCATCTCCTCGTCGATGGCGCGCAGTTGCTGGGTGGCCTGGTAAGTGGGAGAGTCGCGCATGAGGTAGGTGCAGCGTGGGACTGAGGCGTATCGAGAGAGGAAAAACAGAGCAGCGTGGCTGTCAATTTCCTCCACTCGTTCGATTATCCTGGTGGTGATGCGGGAGGCGGCCTCGATCGCCTCTGGAACTGCGTCAGTGCTGATGGGGGCGGGGCGCCTAGGAGGGTGAGCTGGCTGAGTGCCTTGCGGCGTGCCTCGGATAGCTCGGGTGGTGTGGTTGCTCGGGGTTGCTGAGGGTCGCGTCACTGTGGGGGCTCCAGTTCCGTCACGTTTCTGAGGGCGATGAGGGCCGTGATGTGGCGCTCGTCTTCGTATCGTCGTGCGTGTCTCCCAGCCTACACTCGCTCTTCTGCTGTTGCGTCAGCCAATGTGCTGTAGCTGCAGCAGATGGAGATGTCACTGTCCTGCTAGTTCCTTTGCTGATTTTCGTTAAAGCTTTTTATGCATTACTCATGTATCATGTTCTACTGCTAGTTCACTAGCATGGCGTTGGACCCATGGGAAGACTGGATTCTGTCCCACCAGAAAGCTCTGCTAAGATCTGTCGGACTATATGAGCCCTGCCTCACCCTGTTTGTGACTTAAGCAATCTAAGAAAGCAGTTGTTGTTTGAAGCAGTTTACCAAAGTGATTATAGTTTTCATTTAGTACAAGTTTTAACATTACTATATGTCAGTATTTTGAGCCAAGACTAATTTGTTGTAGCTTTGTCATCCTCAGTAATTATCATTGTTCTTCCATCCTCCATCGCCATGTTGATACCTTACCTGACCATGGGGTGAATACAGCTTCTCCTCCATTAGGTTTAGAAAGGAGGTACTGCCTTTTAGAATACATGCTAAGGGTTTACTGGGAGGCTGGTTTAACAAGACCATTTTATAGTTTGAAAATCCATTAAAGCACTCCATCCATTATCACAGCACCTCCCACAGTATTATAACTATTTATAAATGACGTAAAATATTTATTAACAGATTGTTGTTGGACTGGCAGATGAAGGTTGTAGTGCATCACCGGTGTTGTGGTGGTGTGTCGGGTGTTCTGAGGAAGTAGAAGCCCTTGACAACACCACAGATGACAGGAACATTGGACTCCACCTTCCCTGCCTCCACACCTTACTCTTCCCCTTGGACTAAGAATACTGTCACCAACAAGACTAAATGGACAGAGTATTGCTTTATCCATGCCGTCACAACATGAATCAGAACACAATGCAGTTTGTTCTTTAGTTATATTATATTCAATTATTACTATTTACCTACTTACTTTGTTTAGGACCACCTGTTTACAGTTACTTTTGTGAGGCATAGACCATGTTTTGTCCTCCGTATGATACACACACACACACACACACACACACACACACACACTTAACTCAACAATCATATTAGAGGTTGGTTGTTTTCATATGATTGCAGGTCAATTTTTAATCCCTCTGTTTTTTTTCCAGGATCCCGTACTGGAAACCCGTCCCGGAAACCCGTCCCAAGTAGTGTCCACCCGGCAGGAGATTGAAACCTGATCTTTGTTGTGTGCTTACGGGTGAGTTACATTATGTGTTCTAATGATGATCCATGCGCTTGTTCTTGCTCTACCGTCCTGTCCTCACTTACAATACAGTAGTTGCAAGCATTTAGGTTCACATACTGTCACAGGTTTTATGCTTGAGTATTAAAATATTGAAAACGGCATACATTTATATATTGTCTCATTTTCCAGGTGCAGTGAAAGAGTACCAACAGCCAACAACATGAACAGAAGCAACGGAAGAGTGTGTGCCTATCCGACCTGGATGTTCCCACCCTTCACCGCACACCCACACAACACACCCCACCATTGCACCTGTATGGATTCTGTTCTGCCTGACTGGAATGCAGATGCTGGCTATGAAGAGGTGCTCATGGTTTGGGCGAGGCAAGGAGGGTGGATGAGCTGAATGTGAAGAGCTTGAGGGAAGGTTAGGCACTGCATGTGATAGTTCTTGCTGAGGTGAATGGCAATATACATAAATGCAGTTTGAAATTCTTACAATATTTACAACTATTTAATGTGTTGCCTGTCATTAACTTGGTATAATTATTACAGATTCACGAGGGAAGTGCTGGGACATGCAACTTTACCTTTCCACGCATTAACAAGACCCACTCCACCCGCCCTTCCTGCCTCGCCTCAACCATAGGAGTTGAAGGGAGTAAGCACCTGCACCTGAAAGAACAGAATCCACACGGGGGTAATGGTAGTAATGGTGATGGATTTTCCCGCAGGTGTGACGCCGATGTTCTGCGAGAAAACTGGTAACAAGTGGACAGCCCTGACCTCCAATACAAGATGATGAAGATTGCTGTATGTGATGCAAGAATGTATAATAAGGACACACTAAAACATGGGAATAAAATCAAACTATCCTCTTTATTTTTTACAATCATACTTCCTTCCATCCTCAAAATTCTACACCACTACAAGCATTCTTCATCCCAGGTTTAGCTCTGTAGGTTGAAGCTTATAATTAGTGTTCCCCGTTTAGTCTTTGAGGCAACAAGTGTATGGATGGTGTGGTGTGGTGTGTGTGTGCGTTCAATGGATGATAAACAGACCTGCAGTGTTGCCCCTCCACTAGGCAGCTGCATTGTTCATCCCATACATTAGTGAAGAACTCTGGTAGAAATGACGCAGCAGAATACAGCTTTAAGTGAATGTATTGCAGTGATTACAAAGCTGGAATAGCCTGGTACAGTGTGAAGGACCAGATTATTGGGCTTAGTTGTTCCACCCAATCAACTCTTGCCTCACGTTGGACCTGTTCATTTTTAAGCTGAAATGAACAGGTGAAAGCAGCAGCAGTTTATTGGGCAGGACAACTAAACCCAATAATCTGGTTCTTCACACTGTGCCACACTATTCCACCTTTGTAATCACTGCAATACATTCACCTACAGCTGTATTCTGCTGCCTCATTCCTACCAGAGTTCCCACGAGATGAACACTGCAGCTGTACGATGGAGGGACAACACGACAGACCTGTTTATCATCCACACACACAAACCACACCTAACATGCTGCATCCACACACTTGTCACCTCACTACTGCAGACCATAAATACTATCTACATATATAGTTTGTTCATCCAGATCCAAGCTGAGTAAGTCTAGTCAGATTCACTACTGCTTTATATTTGCTACACCGTGATTTTCTAGTGTTAATACGGTTTTACATTGCTTTCCTAATCAAATAAAGGCTTCCGATAAAGAAATTAATCATTGAATGCATCACTAACAACACGGTAACCTATCTATTCACCTATACACCAGGCAGTCATAAAGGTAAGTAGCCGAGACAAGACACACACACACACATGCATTCACTTAGCCCCGGCACCTTGGAGAAGAGATCAGTCTCCGCGCCCACACTAAACAGGAGTCATACAAGAAGTGAAGCTGGAGAACACATCCACGACAAAAGCTGGTTTACCCGTACCACTCCACACCTATCACCCTCTGCCACTCCATACCCATACCCATCTCCCTCTCACACTCCATACCCATCACACTCTCCCATCCCAACATGTGCATGGGAACCTCCTCCAAGGGCCTTCAACTTTGCGTCCTTCCTCATGCATTCACCACTGCTCTCCATTCACTTCTATCATGCATAATTATCCATCTTTGCTCTACAGGTCTTCCTCTTTCATTCAACGCTCTTCTCACATCATCATCCATTCAAATCGTGGTCTTCCTCTCAACCTCACACCCCTTACATCAGTACATATTATTCTTTTCACCATCCGATCACACCTCCATTCTCTCTCCCTATGTTCAAACCACCTCAACACACTGCTCTGCTTGACCACCTAACTCTCTCTTAACACCAGTCCTCCTTCACACTTCCTTACTTCTCACTCAGCCCTTACGCGTTACTCCACACCTATTCCTTAGAAACCTTATCTCCATTACATTGCATCTCATCTGTTACTTCCTTACTCCACGTTTCATCCACACAAAGCAATAACGATAGAAAATCACTTGGTAGCGAACATAAGGCAATAAGTGCTTAGTTTACAGACTTGTTTAGGCTCGTGCAGTTCACTCAGCTGAGGTCTGGATGAAGAGACTATTATATACTACTTCTACATTCTATCTACAACCACCACCACCACCACCAACACAAGTGGGGTGAAAAGAATCCACCTCTTATGACCTTAATAAAACATTAATGAAACACAATGATTGACTGACTGAAAAACTGAGTGTGATGCCTTAGTAGAGATAACTTTAATGATTGACTTACTGAAACGGGTCACACACACACAAACAGGTGGAACAATACAAGTCATTAGGTAGAGAGGTGAAGTTCTTTTCCCCGACTTACAACAATACCACCTTTGCCGTGCCATCAGTCAGGTTCATACGGTGCTGGTGCTGCTGCTGCTGCCGCTGCTGCCTCTCCCAGTGATGGTTGTGGCTTGGCGAGAAGAGGTGAGGTGAGGCTTGGCGAGGCACTTCCCATACAGCCGAGAGTGAGTGTTCGCTGCAAAAAATTACCAAAATATAACTTCAAGATAGACACGATGAAAAAACATTAAATAAAACTATATTACCTAGAAACAGCATCAAGTGACTCTGTTTTTGTTTTTTATAGTATCAAATATCAATAAATTTCCTCAACACTTAAGAAAAGAACTCTCATGAAAAATTTTACACATACATTTGTACTGACACCATATATATAAATGCTTAAACCCACACACTATATTACATAAACAAATGGAAAAAAAAGAATGAATGCAAGATTAATACAAAATAATTCAAGTAACAAAACAAAATGTAAATAAGCAATAATATTCTACAATTAAATAGTTGGACTGCAAACAATAAGGTCAACAATAAACATCAAATCATATATAGGAAGGAGCAGAGGTCAGACAGGGAGTAGATCTTAACCCATTCCCATTCCCACATTCCCTCCACGTGGTCCTGGCTGCCTCATCCTCCTCTGGTCCTGTGAACAAAGGGAAGCATGAGACAAGGAACCACAGTGTACATATCTATTACTATCACTATTACTATTACTGTACCAAAGGATAATGATTGTGTTAAGTATACACAGTGTCATCTTATATCTATGTGACCACTAGAAGACACTTGCATCATTCAACACACATATAAGTTACAATTCTCTCAAACATTACCATTTTAACTTCCATACACTTAGGAAAACCTTCTCAGAATTGATGAGGTAATGTTAAAAATATAACACTTAATTAACATTCTAAAAGCATTCTGGTGAAGATGTAAAATAATACCTTTACTTAATACAAATTCCTCTCCGTGCTCTTAAAAACTTAACTACTTCTCTTACACTTGAATATCAAAACTTTTCCATCTATTCCAGAACTATAAAACACTCCATAACAAACGCCTGATATTATTTAAAATACTAGTATAATAATAATAATAATAAAATGCACCTTAAAACTGATTCTTGGTGTACATTAACATAAAGAATAAATAAATCAGTGACAAGTACAGTGCATTCTTCCCTTGACTTCCCTGCAGCCTTCATAAATCATTGGACGAGTAATATAATAATGTCATTACCATTATTTACAATCAACTAATCATTAGGGGCATACACGGGGGGGGGTGCATCACCTCACCAACCCTCCAACGCCAGCCCCGGTGATCACCCCGTGCAAGCCCCTTCCCATACCAAATAACTCCCAGCAGGAAGCATTGACTTGCCCTGCCCTGCCCTGCCCTGCCCTGCCCTGCCCTGCCCTGCCCTGCCCTGCCCTGCCCTGCCCTGCCCTGCCCTGCCCTGCCCTGCCCTGCCCTGCCCTGCCCTGCCCACCCCCGGTTATCCCTTTCAGAAACAACCCGAGAAGCAGGATCAGCTCCTGGGTAACGTGTCACAGTGCCACACGCCCATATAGCTGGAGTTGACGTTGGTGTACAATGCTGGTAATAGGCCTTGATTCAGTCTCACAGAACAGTGACTCCATGAAAAGAATCTTGGCACTCCGGAAAACCCTGCAGTTCTGGAGGATCCTCCAACGAGTACTAACGAGGATGTGATCAATCTCCTATGCTGCCCCTCCAGCATTACTATACCAAGTCCTGCGCTGCAGCTCTGGATAAAATTTTACATCTTCACCAGAATGCACTTGGATATAAATAACACACTCTTCATATAGATTTTGATCCATCTTGAATGATTTTGACATTCATTTCCGTCGCAAATGCATATATAATAAGATATCCTCATCACCCCAACAAGCTTGGGAAAATGTGGGAATGCAGGGTTCCTGGGGGAAGACGAATTAACGCTATAAACAAGGTGACAGAATCACTAACATAACCTAACAATGACCTATTGATGAACGCACAATGCACTGACGGTCACAAAACCTGGCGTGTGGCTACGAGGAAAAAAAAAAATGGTGTCTGCACCTCACCCAACCCCAGATTTTTGGTCATAGAAAACATTTAATATCTTCTAAATTAACATAACATAACAAAACCTAAATTAACCAAACCTTAACCTACATTGACAAATAACAGAGCCTTGTTCAAACCAAACTAAACTTTACCTTATTCCCGAAGAGAAGGTCTCACAGAAAACATTGAATATTTCACAAACTAAGAATTTGTGACGAAAATGTAATTAAGAAAACCTTCTCAGAATGCATCAGATAATGTAAAAATAAAACTCTGAATTCTCTAGAGCATTCTGGTGAAGATATAAAATAATACCCAGCTCTGGTCTCTGATACCAAGAACATGCAATTCTAAACCTTCTGAATTTTTCAAAATTCAGAAGAGAAGTGTTGATGTTCCTGGTAGCAGAGCCAAGCCATGGCGACCAACACATAACTCATTACACTACCATTACTTACGCCTACTAACACACACACACACACTCACACACACATTTTCAAAGAGATATTTACAAAAGTTGATTAATAAAATTAATACAATAGACTAATTTAAATATCACTGTATTAATAAGACACACATCCTTCACACCCTTTACTGCTTGCCTCTTTAAACAATTACTGAGCTGCCAATCACTAGTCAGACAGGTAACCAATCAATCACTACGGAACACACACCTGTAGGCCGCCCTCACTCACACACACTCACTCACTCACACACACACACACACACACACCTGACTCTTGCTTATAAAATCAAACCAATTACCTGTCCACCTCCTTCCTCCACCTTACTGATGGCTTAAGGATCAATAATTACCTTCATACTGGAGGATAATGACTCTTAATGGATGTAATTATGATAAATTTAGCTCAGGTAAGGCAGCTGCCACTCAACACTCAGCTGTTCACTTCTTCTTCTTCTTGTGACGCATTCTTTCATAACTTCTATTTGATGCACTTCATTCCAGCTGAAACTATTGAATAATCAGTAATAAATAATAGGAAATACAATGGTAAATGATAGTAATAATAATAATGGTGATGATAATAATAATAACTAATTTTGTGTACCGTTGAAAAGACAAATTACCTTCTTGTGACCTCGTATTGTTTCTTAGATCCTTCATTTTTCATTTATCTATTGTATTTATCTTATACATTCTTCCATAAAAAGGTGACGAATAATATAATAATGTTGTACCTATATCCAAACAAGAAAAAATAGATATAATTACTCAAATATATTTCATGGTTTCTTTCAAAGGTTCGAATATCTTCACTCAATCAATGCTAATATATATAACTTATTTTTTACGCTTCTCTACCTCCATTTTGAGTCAGTTTTCCTTTTTTATGATTCTGTGATGAGATGCAGAAGTGGAGGAATGAGTGGAGGACAGGAGGAGAAGGTGGAGGAGGATCGGTAGTGGTGGTGGTGGTGGAGGTAGAGGATAGGTGGTGGTGGTGGTGGAGGAGGTGGAGCAAGACAAGAGTTTCCATCAAGACAAAGAAGAGATGTTACCCCTCAGGCTTTTCAATTTACCTGAGCCTGAGGTGGGAGGAGGAAGGAGGAAGGGAAGGGGGAAGAGGGTAAGAGGGAAGGGGTAATGAAGGGAGGGAGGAAGGGAGGGAGGATGATAACAATACCAAAGGGAGCAATGCAAGACCAATACATTATTTTTAGTCTCCGTTTAATGGTCTTCCAAGTTGGTACCGTAAAAAAGAATGAAAATAAACAGGATAGTCAATGAGGTTTTTATTTTGTTTTTTGTTTTCTTGCTTTTACCATTACTATTATTACTACTATTACTACTACTACTACTACTACTACTACTACTACTACTACTACTACTACTACTACTACTACTACTACTACTCATCTTTCCTAACTACTACTACTACTATTACTATTATTATTACTCATTCCTGCCACCATCACTTAATAGAAATAGTACATTCCTCATTACTATCATCTACTACTATTCCTCTATTATGAAACGAGGTCAGCGGAGGACAAATGACCTATTAGAGATGCGTGACACTGACTCTAATTGGCTATTGGATCATTCTACGCTGACCAATCACTGATCATTAAAACTACTTCTCATAAAACCGTGGGAGAGTCTCGGGAGGAGGAGGAGGAGGAGGAGGAGGAGGAGGAGGAGGAGGAGGAGGAGGAGGATGACAATGACCTTAATCTTATATAGTATTC
>JAPQNM010002747.1:10000-17500 GCA_029783475.1 Metacarcinus magister
CACCACCACCACTACTACTACTACTACTACTACTACTACTACTACTATTACTACTGCTGTTAAGGAAAGATTGAAGGGTAAATAGAGAGAAAATGAAGGAAAGAGGAGAGATAGAGAGGAAGGAAAAAAAATATGGATAAACAGAGAGATCAAAAATGTAAGGAGAGGTGTAGAATAAACAGGAGAGAGAGAGAGAGAGAGAGAGAGAGAGAGAGAGAGAGAGAGAGAGAGAGAGAGAGAGAGAGAGTCAACTGAGCAGTAGCGGTGGTCGGCGGCGGCGGCGGCGGCGGCGGTGAGGGAAAGTTGACGGAGCGGTTAACGGTAAACGGGGCGATACCTAACCGATAAATAACTAATAACAGAGAGAGATAACAAAGATAACAATAGTAACAGAGAGAGAGAGAGAGAGAGAGAGAGAGAGAGAGAGAGAGAGAGAGAGAGAGAGAGAGAGAGAGAGAGAGAGAGAGAGAGAGAGAGAGAGAGAGTGTAACTAAACCAAAGAGCAGTAAGAGGAACAATAACCTCAATAATTATTTCCACACTAATAACAAAAAACAGCTACAAAAAAAATTACACTAACACAGCCAACTGATAACAAAAAGATAAAGTATTAACACAGTAGCTGGTTGGGTAGGGGTGATAGGGGGTATGTAGGGGGTATGTAGGGGGTATGTAGGGGAAGGGGTGAGGAGGTGTACAGGTAAATTTCAATACTCTCTTTACCTGATCGAATTTGGTGGGTCCAGAAAGATGAAAGGCGGCGGTAACGAGAGGTTAAACGACAGGTTAACGACAGCTAACTCAATTAAATGGTCGTTGAGAGGGTGGGAGGATGGGTGGGTGGGTGGATGCATGCTTACCTGTGCATGTGTAAGGTAAGGTAAGGTAAGGTTAGGTAAGGTAAGGTAAGGGAATGTATGGTAAGGTTAGGTAAGGTAAGGTAAGGTAAGGTAAGGATAGGTAAGGGAATCTATGGTTAGGTTAGGTTAGGTAAGGTAAGGTTAGGTAAGGATAGGTAAGGGAGTGTAAGGTAATGTAAGGTTAGGTAAGGGAATGTATGGTAAGGTTAGGTTAGGTAAGGTAAGGTAAAGTAAGGTAAGGGTGAATCTGGAATTAGTTTTTCGAAATTTCATGAAAATTTCCACACCTCCGAATCTCATGAAAATTGGTACAATGAGGTTTTCGGTCATGCTGAACATGAATCTGGAATTAGTTTTGTAATTTTTATAATATTTGGATTTTTCATTTTGTGGCCCGTAAATTCCACCAGAATTGAGGTCGAAAAAGGTTTTTAACATTTTACTACGTAAATATTAGTCCTACAGGATCCTTGTATAGAAGTAAAGTTATGGAGTTTGATAATGTCTATCTCATACTGTCATCAGATTTCCAATAACTCTAATACTTATGAAGAAAATGTAAATATTGTGAAAGAAATTAATGCATAATACTTTACACTCCTACATCTATAATTACATTCCAATTCCATGTTACTATAGCTCATTAGAACAAGCGTCTCCTGTTCTTTCTTTTATAGTCAATACGTTTTTTACGTAAGCCCCATACATTTCGAGTTATTTCAAAAAATATGATTTATCTAAAAAATTCTAAGGGTGTACCCTACAAAATTTCATGAAAATTTCCACACCTCCGAATCTCATGAAAATTGCTACAATGAGGTTTTCGGTCATGCTGAACACGAATCTGGAATTAATTTTGTCATTTTTATAATATTTGGATTTTTCATTTTGTGGCCCGTAAATTCTACCAGAATTGAGGTCGAAAAACATTTTTTTCCATTTTACTACGTATTTATATATATATATATATATATATATATATATATATATATATATATATGTACAATAGTGTTTATGTATCAATGCATAAGGATTATATTGAAATCACTTTGCTAGAATGTCTGGCAGCAAAATCTTCCTTGTGTTTCTCTTTGCAAACTGTTTAACCACCTAACGACCTCCTTGGGTCCAATGGTCAACTTTCTATGAACAAACACCATTATCAACGAAGACAATCGGTTGGTTGACATTGTTAACCTCAAGTAAGTGTTCACAAGTCTCACTCTACTCACACCAGATCAAAAGTGTATCAAAATCTAGACCCAAAGTGTGTTGTTTATATTCAGATGCATTTTAGTGGAGAGGGAAAATTTGACCAATGAAAATATTATGGGACTCAGTCTCTCTCTCTCTCTCTCTCTCTCTCTCTCTCTCTCTCTCTCTCTCTCTCTCTCTCTCTCTCTCTCTCTCTCTCTCTCTCTCTCTCTCTCTCTCTCTCTCTCTCATAACATAACTAGAGGTAAAATAACTAATCCAAATACTTTAGCTCGTCAATCCTCCTGCTATGGGGATTACTGGGCTTAATTGGGGAGCAGGGGGGGCGGGGGGTGTCAGGGGTGGCAGGGGGGGCATGGGGAGCAGGGGGGGCAGGGGGGGAGGGGGTGTTTAGTTGAGGCTGGCTCGGTTCAACGTTATAATAGAGGTATAGAACAAAGAAGTATAAATAATAATAGTAGTAATAATAATGATAATAATAATGGTTGTGGTGGTTGGTAGTGATTGTGTTGGAGAGGTGTGTGTGTGTGCGTGTGTGTGTGTGTGTGTGTGTGTGTGTGTGTGTGTGTGTGTGTGTGTGTGTGTGTGTGTGTGTGTGTGTGTGTTAGTAGTGGTGGTAGTAGAAGAAGAAGAAGAGAAAGAAGAAAATCACTATTAGAAAAAAATCAACATCACCTTCAATAGACTTTTGAAATCCTACCTTTGCAATCCTTCCTTCCTTCCTTCCTTCACATCCTGCTTCCTCACGGCCCCATAGACAGGCTAAGGGCGTGGCAGAGGCGCCCTTGGAGATGACTAGGTGTTCAGTATGCGTTCAGCGGCGTTCCAGCGCTCTCAAGGACTCTCTCAACCTCCCACAAGACTGAAAATTGATATAAAACGTTCAATTTAGTTAAGTTTCCCGTGTTTTGTAATTATTTTTTCAAGTTTTCTATGGTGTATTTTATTATTATTATTATTATTATTATTATTATTATTATTATTATTTTTTAGTGGGTTAAAAAATGTGATGGTTTTTTATTTTTTTATTTTTAGAATTAAATTGATAAATAACTTTTTTTTGTCATTATTGTAGATAAAAGAAAATGGGTGATGGTTTTAATAATAACAGACATATATATATATATACACACACACACACACACACACACACACACACACACACACACACACACACACACACACATAATAAAATAAAATAATAATACAAAAAAAATATTAATTAAAAAAATAATAATAATAAAATTGGGTTCAGAATTCTAGTTAACGCACTCTGTCACGTTCTCTCGCTAACATTCTCATTACAGACCGCGGAATTAAGGCGTAAGGCACGTTGCATGAAGCCTTCCTAACACATTCACTACACAAAGGTCACTCTTGCCCCCAACATAACATACTAAACCTAACCTAACCTCACCTAACCTCACCTAACCTCACCTAACCTCACCTAACCTCACCTAACCTCACCTAACCTAACCTAACCTAACCTAACCTAACCTAACCTAACCTCACCTCACCTCACCTCACCTCACCTCACCTCACCTAACCTAACCTAACCTAACCTAACCTAACCTAACCTAACCTAACCTAACCTAACCTAAGCTCATGTACTTGGAAATGATGCTGGGTCACTCTAGGCATGACAGAACTAAGGTTAGGTTAAGTTAGGTTAGGTTAGGTTAGTTTAAAATAATCTATAATATAATATCTATTTGACCTCGCTTCCCACAGCCCACATGACCCTTTTTTGATCTAGAATAATATAATATCTATCTGACCTCGTTTCCCACCTCCCACCTGACCCTTTTTGACCTAATCTCCGCTGGGTTGCTATGTGATAAAGGCAAGAGTGAAACAAAAGCGCATCTTGGTTCTCTTAATCTTGATCTTCTTATGAAAACACGGAATTCCAGGTTTCAGTATTTTGTGGTGATTGAGAATTGTGTTTGTAAGCTTAGAATTGCAACGTAAAATCAGGAATCGTATATTTAAGCCCAAAATCACGTTAAAAAAATCCAGAATCAATATAAAAATCCAAATTCATATTCAAATAATCTGGAAATGTATTATAAAAACCGAAATTTGAAATAAAACTAAAGAAAATTGTGTTTTTATATTTTGAAAAACATAATAAGCCTAAAATCACGTTAAAATATCCAGAATCAATATAAAAATCCAAATTCATATTCAAATAATCTGAAATGTATTATAAAAACCGAAATTTGAAATAAAAACTAAAGAAAATTGTGTTTTTATATTTTGAAAAACATAATAGATTTAGGTTTTGTGATTTACTGGACGTGAAATTAATCTATTCATCTTTACTGATTCAAAATTATGTTCTAAAAATTGCGAAAAACTCGTTACGCTTAAAAATAATACGTAATGATTGAAAAAAAATAATATTAAATTCGTTATAAGTATTGTCAGTGTTCAAAAAAATAATTACCGACTAAAAATTACGTTAGAAAAATTTGTAACAGTTAATACGCTTCATAAAATATATATAATGATTGGGAAAAAATGAATACTTCCTTCATTATGAGTATTGTAAGCGTTCACTGTGCTCGAAAATATATATAATGATTGGAAAATAATACTGAAGGAAAATATTAATGACCGATTGTGTTTTAAATGCTGCAAACATTCATTGAGATAAAAAAATATTAAAAAAAACATGATAATTGCAAATCTGATCTTCATTGCGTTTCTAAATATTGAAAAAAAAATGGATAATGATTGGAAAATATTACAAAAATTACATAAAAAATCATTACACTAAAAAAAATATATAAATAATACGTCAAAAATAATATTAAATGCTTTCTAAATATTGCAAACAGTCATTAAATAAAAAAAATATATATATAATAATTACAAAAATAATATTAAATCTTTTCTAAGTATCACAAGAATTCACTGATAATATAAAAAAAGGAGTGTATAGGAACCTCGTAGGACTCCTTACCTAGAGATCCTTCGCGGGGGAGCGGAGAGGAGCGGGAAGGACGGCGGACGGAGCGGCGGTGACTTACGGACGCCTACCTATCCTTCGCTCCTATCCTCCACTCCTTCTATCCTTCCTGCCCCCGCTCCGCCAAGTAAACACGAATAGGATACTGAAGGATACTAGGATACCACTCCTTCTATCCTTCCTTTACTCCTACTACCCTTCCGCCCTCCGCTACGAGATGTAAACTAGGATTCTGAAGGAGACTAGATTACCAGGGCAGTAGGTGAAGGATCTAGGTCCTTAACACACGCCAATGTATCCTAGGACAAGTAATAGGACTTTCCCAGCCTCTCTACATGTACAGAATCCTACGTAGGACTTTTCACACGCGTAGGATACCAGAAAATCCTACAAAAATATCCTAGGGAGAAGAAACTCAGCATAGGATTTTTTTTCTAAGGCAAAGAAGGAATTTAGACGAATATCTTATACCTTCAGGATTCCTACGAAGGATATTTTACGTGTTAGAGATCCTACGGCAGTGAGGGGAAAGGGAATAAAGGCGCCGCTAACTAGGAGACCAAAGGGACGGAAGGGGAAGAGGGAAAAAAAGGGGAAAAAAGGGAAAATGTAGGTAATAGGGAAGGGAGAAAATAAAGGGAGGAAAAGGGGAGAGGATAATGAAGACAAGAGAGAGAGAGAGAGAGAGAGAGAGAGAGAGAGAGAGAGAGAGAGAGAGAGAGAGAGAGAGAGAGAGAGAGAGAGAGGAGAGAGAGAGAGAGAGAGAGAGAGAGAGAGAGGAAAGGCAAATGTAAGGGATTTATGAAGGAAAAAAAAGAGGGAGGGATGAAGCGCTGTGAAAGGCGTACATACACACACACACACACACACACACACACACACACACACACACACACACACACACACACTCAATTTTTATCCACTAGAAAAATAAGGAAATGAAAATATTCCCATTTTTTTTAACACTCAAAAAACATCTTCCTCTTCCTCTTCCTTTTCTTCTTCTTAATCTCTTCCTCCTCCTCCTCCTCCTCCTCCTTCTTCTCCTCCTCCACACCTGTCCACCGAGAGAGAGAGAGAGAGAGAGAGAGAGAGAGAGAGAGAGAGAGAGAGAGAGAGAGAGAGAGAGAGAGAGAGAGAGAAATTACAACTAATAAAATAATATGTATAAAAAAAGAAATATATATAAAAAAAATAGAGAAACAAATAGATAAAAAAAACATTTAACCCCCCCTTCCTCCCCCCCCTCAACCCCCCACTCAAAAAAATTACCCCCGCTCAAAAAAAAACCCAAAAAAAACACATAATTTCCACACCAATAAATAAATAAATAAATAAATAAATAAATAAATAAATAAATAAATAAATAAGTAAATAACCCAAAAAATTTTAAGCAGACCCTCCCTCACACACACACACACACACACACACACACACACACACACACACACACACACACAAGCACACACACACAAACCCACACGAGCGACAAATTCCAGAACAAAACCAAAACGTGCACAAGGGCGGGCGGGTGTGTGCGTGTGCGTGTGTGTGTGTGTACATTATAAAAAAAAAACCAAACATGAACGTACGTATATAACCATCTTACCTTCTCGTTGTGGTGATGGTGGTGGGGGGGAGAGAGGGAGGAGGAGGAGGAGGCGGAGGCGGCGGCGGAGGCGTGTATAGGGGGGTGGGGTTTAAGTGAGGGGAAAAGAGGGGTCGGATCGGCAGGCTGTCGTGGAGGGTAGAATGCCTGAAGACAGACTGGGAAGGGGAGTACGACGACAGACAAGTGCACATCGGAGGCTGCGTTGACCAGTGTGCGCGCGCGGATGAGGGGAGGAGTGAAGGAGGGAAGTTGGGGGGGGTGGAGGGAAGTGGGGGGGGTGTGGTTGAAGGAGACACCACTAGCACACCAGGGTAGTGATTGTGATTGTGCAGGAAAAATGATTGGAGGAGAAGGAACACATAGGAAGAACAAACAACAACAGGCCTGCTGGCCCTTACGAGGCTGTTTGTGAGACTACACTATCTACTCTAGAGTGAAGGATACAGGATAGTAAGGGTGAAGGCTTCTCTCCCCAGCCATGGCTGGCAGGGAAAGGAAGGCCAACCAAGGCCATACTGTCACTACCACTACTGCTACCACTACTTCCTGGCAAGCGATGTCAGGCCACTAGCGACGTCTTTTGAATCGACATTTCGTAAGTTAGGTACATCAGGATGAACTTACTCAAAGTTTGCTACGTTAACGGATAGTATTTTAGTTGTGGATTGGCTTCTAAATATTTGTCAAGTCTATTTTTGAACGTAGTAATTGTTTTACTGTCGACGATATTGGCGGGCAGGGAGTTCCAAACGTTAACGATCCGATTGAAAAAGAAGTGCTTGGCTTCGTTTGATGTGAATCTTTTACCAGTAATCTTAAAAGAATGACGTCGTCTTGTT
>JAPQNM010002747.1:22500-36977 GCA_029783475.1 Metacarcinus magister
CTTATAAGATGCAAACTAATATAATATGACTAACTACTACTACTACTACCACTACTACTACTACTATTACTATAACTACTGCTATAACTACTGCTTCTCTCTCCTACTCATCGCCTTGCCAAACCACTGACGCCCGCCCCTCGTTATACCCCCATGCAAGCCCCCTGCAGTCCCCCCTCACGCCCCTGCAGCCCCCCTTCACCCCTATTCACACCCAAGTAACTCCCAACAGCCCCACCCATGAACTTTGTGGGCGCCCCTTTGTCCTCCTCCACGCCCATTTAGATAACACGAGGAACAGCTATCTAGTACTCAACATCAACAAATATATATATGGTTTCCTATCCTTAGCAAATGTTATTATAATCTCTAATACTCTTTCCCTTACCTCTAGGTGTTCCCTGCTTCCGTCATCTTCAGGAGTGGTCAGGTCAGGAGGTGAGGTGCGGGTGTGAGCACATGGGCGGCTTGAAGGAGTGTGCGTGTGCGTGTGTGTGTGTGTATGTGTGTGTGTGTGTCGTGGGGGAGCACTGAAGGCGTCTGGCAAGGAGGTAGTACGTGGAGCCGCTTCAGTTTTCTTTGATATTAGATTCTTTGATTTTTTTTATGGGTGACTGATTTATTTGGTTTTATTGTGGTTTTCTAGTTTCCTTGTCTTAGTCTTGTGTTGTGGTATAGTTTTAGGTGTTAGTACTACGGCCAGCCTGCCTGGGGGCCCACCGCTGCCACACCTCTGCCCGAACCTCACGTATTGGAGTTTGATGCTGCTCCACGTCAAGTTCTCAAGCCTCCTTTTGAAAGCCTCCGTGCTGATTCCAGTACGGTCCCTTATCGCCCTTGGAAGACAGTTGGAGAGTCTAGGGCCAGCACAGGTGAAGCTTTCCCACCTGGATTGTCTTGAGCAGTGGC
This sequence comes from Metacarcinus magister, assembly GCA_029783475.1. NCBI lineage: Eukaryota > Metazoa > Arthropoda > Malacostraca > Decapoda > Cancridae > Metacarcinus > Metacarcinus magister. Next base: position 23,410 of record JAPQNM010002747.1, read on the forward strand.
TGAGGGACGTTCTTACACAGGTCCTTCCAAACCTAGGGTGATGTTGTCCTATGAAACCATCTCCTTCTTTGTGTGATGGGTTTGGTACTGTGCCCCCCAGGACTTTCCAGACACAGATGGCTATGTAGTGTTCCCTGTGCCTCTGTAGCGAGTAGAGTTGGAGTGTGTTTAGCCTTTTTAGCCTCAAGGATTCCCTACCTACCCTCCTTGTGAAAATTTGCTGTGTTTTTGAGTTTGTTTGGTTGTATCAGTTTAATAGGAAGGAGTTGAAGGCTCGTGTTCCTCACCTGTCTTAGGGGAGGGGAGTAGTTATAATATTCTTTATTTATTGATTATTATTTTTTTTTTTTTACAAACCAAAACCAAAACCAAAAAAAAATAAATAAATAAAAAATGAAAAAATAAAACACATTAGTAAAACACAAAAGAAACGAAATAAATAAAAACAACAGAACAAGAATAAATGAAATGAGTTTTATTTGTTCACTTATATAAGAAGAAAAAATTGAAAAATATTATAAAAAACAACATACCATACATTACATACATAGATTAGGACAGAAGGACCCACACACACACACACACACACACACACACACACACACACGTACACACACACGTACACATCCCAGCAAACACAGTAGTCAATTGAGCTTCTGTTTGCTAAGAGAAACGCACATAGGCAAAAATATGTATAGAAAATGGAGTTAGGGACATACACACATACACACACACACACACACACACACACACACACACACACACACACACACACACACACACACACACACTCTCTCTCTCTCTCTCTCTTTCTCTCCCTTAACACCATAGAGATCAAGTTAATAATAATAATAATAATAATAATAATAATAATAATAATAATAATAATGATAATAATAGTAGTGTTGTAAGAGCAAAGGTATCACATTAATTTGAATAGAACACTTAACCTACCTATTCAATTTATATATTTAGGCCTATACAATTTTGAATATTATTTTAGGCCTAGTTATTATTATTATTTTATTTTAGGCATATTTTTATTTTTTTTTATCTTAGGCCTATTCATTTATTTATTTTGGTTATTTTTTAGGTCTATTCCATTTTTTTTATTTCAGACCTATTATTAATGTATTTTTATTTATTTTATTTTAGGCTTATTCCATCATTATATTTTTTGTTCATTATAGGCCTAGGTTCATGTTAGCTTACAGGTGAGCATCATCATCATAATAATAATAATGGTGAGTATTGTCTTAATTAAATGCATAAGTTTGTGTATTAAATGCGGTGGAAATGGGTGAAAAAAAACTTAACTAATGGTATTGCTAATGGGAGAGGCGGGGGTAAGGGGGTTATGGGGGGGTATGGGGTCTAAGGGGGGAATGGGTAATTGGTAAGGGGATTAAGGGGTGGATTAAGGGGGGTAAGGGTAGTCTAAGGGGGTGGGTTTTAAAGGGTTAACAAATGAGCATCAATATAATATCACAGTTCAGTTCAGTTCACAAGAATTGAACTAAAAAAAAATTATTATGGAAAGTTATAGAAAAAAAAAATATATATCTAATCATAAATTGAGTTTTTCGAGAATTATTTCATATGTTAATTTTTTTTATTTATTTATTTATTTATTTATTTATTTGTATATGTATAGCGTTTTTTTTTATTATTATTTTTTTTTGTGTGTGTGTGTGTGTGAGCGAGAATCCAGTTTTCCAGGAATTTGTGTCTTCCAGTGAGGCTCTGTAAGGCTGGTTTCAATAGGCCTTACTTACACGTACGTACACACACACACACACACACACACACACACACACACACACACACACACACACACACACACACACACACACAGAGACACCCTTTGAAAGAACTCTGCAACATCTTCTATTTCAGGGAAGGTCAGGTCAGGTCATTGAGTCATATTTTCAGGTCATTCCAGGTCATTCCAGGAAGGAAAGAAGGAGGACTTAACCCCGCATTCCAGATTCCAGACTTCCATCCTTGCTTCCAGAGGTGTTTCCAGGGGGCGAGGCAACACTCCTAGTCTTCCAGCACCAGCCTCTTCCAGTTGCTTCCAGGCTGGGGGTCATTTTTCCAGCTAGACCACAACAGGAGTCTTTCTCTTCGTTTTCGTTCTGGAATTAAGGACTCCAGTTAGACCAAGTTCCACACATCCTACACAGGTTAAGGATAGACCACATAGGACTCCTGGGGGGTCCTACACCACTTAAGGACACCCACAAGGACCTCTAGGACTCCTGGGGACTTCTGGGGGGACCTACAACAGTAAAGGACACCCACAAGGACTTATAGGACTCCTGGGGACTCTCTCTCTCTCTCTCTCTCTCTCTCTCTCTCTCTCTCTCTCTCTCTCTCTCTCTCTCTCTCTTATAATTTAAACACCATAACAAATGATGCATATTTTTAAAGACAATTTTACTGTTTAAACTTAACCTGCCTTTGTAATCTACTAAATGTCTTACAATATATAAACAAAATACATACACAATGATAACATGCAACTAAAATAAGAATCATTGTAAATAATTAGGCAGTGAGAACTACCGGGGCGCACTACATTCCCCTATGACAGCTTAACAGACACTGGGTGGGTGGGTGTCCCGTGTCGAGGGGGCTGGCTGGCCGCGGCCGCTCGCCTCTGCTCTGCGAGGCACACACACACACACACACGTCTCCCTTGGCCCCGCCTACCATCATTATTTGCTATCATATCTCATACACGAGGTAATTACATGCATCTGTAGCCTTTTCATATTATACATTCTACATTTCTCTTATGGTTCCATGTCCCAATACTGTAATTATAAGTCACATTTAGTTATATTAATGTCATCTCCCGTTCCCTCCCTCTCCCGGCTGAGTCTGTCCTGCCCAACCTCGCCTTCCCTCCTCTATTTTCAAGGATAGTAACTCAATTTCTGGATTCCTATTGACAATTCTTCTCACTTTGGGAGCTACAGCTGCAGTCTGGCTGATTTTCTTCATATTTTGGCCGATTTTACTCCTCTTGTGACCGCCGAAAGGTCTCGATCGGTCAACAGGAACTCATAAGTTTGGGTGTTAAGCAGTGAGAAACAGAGCGGTGCGCAGCCTGGGAGAGCCTTTCACTCTGACACCCCCGCCCCGATACCTGTTTTAACACGCGGCGCCAGACTTATTCCAGCTTGAAGGGCAAATGCACTTACTTGGCTTATGCTGATAGGCTTACTGGGTGGCTGGAGTTAGCAGTGTATATAGTAGCCTTTCCCTATCTGATAATTTAGTATTTTTTTACCCTATGATTCACGATACATAGGCTCCTGACGGCCCCTGGATGTACACACTGATCAAGGATACCACTATAGTCCGACAGATCTTAACAGAGCTTTCTGGTGGGACAGAATCCAGTCTTCCCATGGGTCCAACGTTGCCATGTGTACGTGAACTAGCCAGTTAAAACTTGATGTACATAAGTAAAAGGCATATAAAATGTTTTAACGAAGATCCATGCAACATAAAATATAAAAAAATCATGTATAAAATAAAAGTTACCGTTCTACGCTTACGATATTCATATGAATATCGAAGCGCGGCACACATTGTATACAGTGTTGCTTGGAAAACGTTATCACTTTTATCAACGTTCACCGTAGTTCTTATTAAGGTAAATGTTGCAATAACTGTGTTCTAAATACAATATGAAGGAATATAGCAATAAAATGAAGTATTTCCTATATAAAATAAATATTGTAAACTCCCTTCAAACGGCAGCACTCATTTTTCAACCTCAGGACAGGTCACCTGTTAAGCGCACGCGCGCGCAAGCACACGCACACACACACACACACACACACACACACACACACACACACACACACACACACACACACACACACACACACACACACACACACACACATCCTCATCTTTTCGAAAGCTATTAGAGATATTGGAAATATAATTGCAGCATCTAATAGACCTAATTAAACTCTAAAACTGTCATTATGAATATTTGTTCTATGACTAATAATTACCCAGTAAAATGAAACCGTATATTTATATAAAAACATGACTTTCCTCCTCATTTTCTCGAAAGCTATTAGAGATATTGGAAATATCATTGCAGCATCTGATGGACCTAATTAAACTGTACAACTGATATTATGAATATTTGTTGTATGACTAATATTTACTCAGTAAAATAAAACTTTATATTTATATAAAAACATGACTTTCCTCCTCATTTTCTCGAAAGCTATTAGAGATATTGAAAAAATCATTGCAGCATCTGATAGACCTAATAAAATTGTACAACTGTCATTATGAATATTTGTTCTATGACTCATAATTACGCAGTAAAATGAAACTTAATATTTATATAAAAACATGACTTTCCTCCTCATTTTCTCGAAAGCTATTAGAGATATTGGAAATATTATTGCAGCATCTGATACACCTAATTAAACTGTAAAACTGACATTATGAATATTTGTTCTATGACTAATATTTACGCAGTCAAATAAAACCGTATAATTATATAAAAACACGACTTTCCTCCTCATTTTCTCGAAAGATATTAGAGATATTGGAAATATTATTACAGAATCTGATAGACCTAATTAAAATCTACTAATGTCATTATGAATATTTGCTCTGGTACTAATATATACTGAATTTTACTTTTTTTTAAATTACTTTCTTCCTCATTTTCTCGAAAGCTATTAGAGATATTGGAAATATCATTGCACCATCTGATACACCTAATTCAACTGTACAACTGTCATTATGAATATTTGTTCTGACTAATAATTACGCAGTAAAATAAAACCGTATATTTATATAAAAATATGATTTTCCTTCTCATTTTCCCGAAAGCTATTAGAGATATTGGAAATATCATTGCAGCATCTGATAGACCTAATTAAACTGTACAACTGTAATTATGAATATTTGGTCTACGACTCATAATTACGCAGTAAAATGAAACTTAATATATATATAAAAACATGACTTTCCTCCTCATTTTCTCGAAAGCTATTAGAGATATTGGAAATATCATTGCAGATCTGATACACCTAATTAAACTGTACAAACTGACATTATGAATATTTGTTGTATGACTAATAATTACGCAGTAAAATAAAACGTATAATTATATAAAAACACGACTTTCCTCCTCATTTTCTCGAAAGATATTAGAGATATTGGAAATATTATTACAGAATCTGATAGACCTAATTAAAATCTACTAATATCATTATGAATATTTGCTCTGGTACTAATATATAATGAATTTTACTTTTTTTAAAATTACTTTCTTCCTCATTTTCTCGAAAGCTATTAGAGATATTGGAAATATCATTGCACCATCTGATACGCCTAATAAAACTGTACAACTGTCATTATGAATATTTGTTCTGACTAATAATTACGCAGTAAAATAAAACCGTATATTTATATATAAACATGACTTTCCTTCTCATTTTCCCGAAAGCTATTAGAGATATTAGAAATATCATTGCAGCATCTGATAGACCTAATTAAACTCTACAACTGTAATTATGAATATTTGTTCTATGACTCATAATTACGCAGTAAAATGAAACTTAATATTTATATAAAAACATGACTTTCCTCCTCATTTTCTCGAAAGCTATTAGAGATATTGGAAATATCATTGCAGCATCTGATACACCTAATTAAATTGTACAACTGATATTATGAATATTTGTTGTATGACTAATAATTACGCAGTAAAATTAAACTTTATATTTATATAAAAACATGACTTTCCTTCTCATTTTCCCGAAAGCTATTAGAGATATTGGAAATATCATTGCAGCATCTGATGGACCAAATTAAACTGTACAACTGATATTATGAATATTTGTTATATGACTAATAATTACGCAGTAAAATAAAACTTTATATTTATATAAAAACATGACTTTCCTCCTCATTTTCTCGAAAGCTATTAGAGATATTGGAAATATCATTGCAGCATCTGATAGACTTAATTAAACTGTACAACTGTAATTATGAATATTTGTTGTATGACTCATAATTACGCAGTAAAATAAAACTTTATATTTATATAGAAACATAACTTTACTCCTCATTTTCTCGAAAGCTATTAGAGATATTGAAAATATCATTGCAGCAACTGATAGGCCTATTTAAACTCTACCACTGTACTTATGAATATTTGTTCTTTGACTCATAATTACGCAGTAAAATAAAACTATATATTTATATAAAAACATGAATTTCCTCCTCATTTTCTCGAAAGCTATTAGAGATATTGGAAATATAATTGCAGCATCTGATGGACCTAATTAAACTGTACAACTGATATTATGAATATTTGTTGTATGACTAATATTTACTCAGTAAAATAAAACTTTATATTTATATAAAAACATGACTTTCCTCCTCATTTTATCGAAAGCTATTAGAGATATTGAAAAAATCATTGCAGCATCTGATAGACCTAATAAAATTGTACAACTGTCATTATGAATATTTGTTCTATGACTCATAATTACGCAGTAAAATGAAACTTAATATTTATATAAAAACATGACTTTCCTCCTCATTTTCTCGAAAGCTATTAGAGATATTGGAAATATTATTGCAGCATCTGATACACCTAATTAAACTGTAAAACTGACATTATGAATATTTGTTCTATGACTAATAATTACGCAGTAAAATAAAACCGTATAATTATATAAAAACACGACTTTCCTCCTCATTTTCTCGAAAGATATTAGAGATATTGGAAATATTATTACAGAATCTGATAGACCTAATTAAAATCTACTAATGTAATTATGAATATTTGCTCTGGTACTAATATATAATGAATTTTACTTTTTTTTAAATTACTTTCTTCCTCATTTTCTCGAAAGCTATTAGAGATATTGGAAATATCATTGCACAATCTGATTCACCTGATTCAACTGTACAACTGTCATTATGAATATTTGTTCTGAATAATAATTACGCAGTAAAATAAAACCGTATATTTATATATAAACATGACTTTCCTTCTCATTTTCCCGAAAGCTATTAGAGATATTAGAAATATCATTGCAGCATCTGATAGACCTAATTAAACTCTACAACTGTAATTATGAATATTTGTTCTATGACTCATAATTACGCAGTAAAATGAAACTTAATATTTATATAAAAACATGACTTTCCTCCTCATTTTCTCGAAAGCTATTAGAGATATTGGAAATATCATTGCAGCATCTGATGGACCAAATTAAACTCTACAACTGATATTTAAATATTTGTTATATGACTAATAATTACGCAGTAAAATAAAACTTTATATTTATATAAAAACATGACTTTCCTCCTCATTTTCTCGAAAGCTATTAGAGATATTGGAAATATCATTGCAGCATCTGATACACCTAATTAAATTGTACAACTGATATTATGAATATTTGTTGTATGACTAATAATTACGCAGTAAAATTAAACTTTATATTTATATAAAAACATGACTTTCCTTCTCATTTTCCCGAAAGCTATTAGAGATATTGGAAATATCATTGCAGCATCTGATAGACCTAATAAAATTGTACAACTGTCATTATGAATATTTATTCTATGACTCATAATTACGCAGTAAAATGAAACTTAATATTTATATAAAAACATGACTTTCCTCCTCATTTTCTCGAAAGCTATTAGAGATATTGGAAATATTATTGCAGCATCTGATACACCTAATTAAACTGTAAAACTGACATTATGAATATTTGTTCTATGACTAATAATTACGCAGTAAAATAAAACCGTATAATTATATAAAAACACGACTTTCCTCCTCATTTTCTCGAAAGATATTAGAGATATTGGAAATATTATTACAGAATCTGATAGACCTAATTAAAATCTACTAATGTCATTATGAATATTTGCTCTAGTACTAATATATACTGAATTTTACTTTTTTTAAAATTACTTTCTTCCTCATTTTCTCGAAAGCTATTAGAGATATTGGAAATATCATTGCACCATCTGATACATCTAATTCAACTGTACAACTGTCATTATGAATATTTGTTCTGACTAATAATTACGCAGTAAAATAAAACCGTATATTTATATATAAATATGATTTTCCTTCTCATTTTCCCGAAAGCTATTAAAGATATTGGAAATATCATTGCAGCATCTGATAGACCTAATTAAACTGTACAACTGGAATTATGAATATTTGTTCTATGACTCATAATTACGCAGTAAAATGAAACTTAATATTTATATAAAAATATGACTTTCCTCCTCATTTTCTCGAAAGCTATTAGAGATATTGGAAATATCATTGCAGCATCTGATGGACCAAATTAAACTGTACAACTGATATTATGAATATTTGTTATATGACTAATAATTACGCAGTAAAATAAAACTTTATATTTATATAAAAACATTACTTTCCTCCTCATTTTCTCGAAAGCTATTAGAGATATTGGAAATATCATTGCAGCATCTGATAGACTTAATTAAACTGTACAACTGTAATTATGAATATTTGTTGTATGACTCATAATTACGCAGTAAAATAAAACTTTATATTTATATAGAAACATAACTTTACTCCTCATTTTCTCGAAAGCTATTAGAGATATTGAAAATATCATTGCAGCAACTGATAGGCCTATTTAAACTCTACCACTGTACTTATGAATATTTGTTCTTTGACTCATAATTACGCAGTAAAATAAAACTATATATTTATATAAAAACATGAATTTCCTCCTCATTTTCTCGAAAGCTATTAGAGATATTGGAAATATAATTGCAGCATCTGATGGACCTAATTAAACTGTACAACTGATATTATGAATATTTGTTGTATGACTAATATTTACTCAGTAAAATAAAACTTTATATTTATATAAAAACATGACTTTCCTCCTCATTTTATCGAAAGCTATTAGAGATATTGAAAAAATCATTGTAGCACCTGATAGACCTAATAAAATTGTAAAACTGTCATTATGAATATTTGTTCTATGACTCATAATTACGCAGTAAAATGAAACTTAATATTTATATAAAAACATGACTTTCCTCCTCATTTTCTCGAAAGCTATTAGAGATATTGGAAATATTATTGCAGCATCTGATACACCTAATTAAACTGTAAAACTGACATTATGAATATTTGTTCTATGACTAATAATTACGCAGTAAAATAAAACCGTATAATTATATAAAAACACGACTTTCCTCCTCATTTTCTCGAAAGATATTAGAGATATTGGAAATATTATTACAGAATCTGATAGAGCTAATTAAAATCTACTAATATCATTATGAATATTTGCTCTGGTACTAATATATAATGAATTTTACTTTTTTTTAAATTACTTTCTTCCTCATTTTCTCGAAAGCTATTAGAGATATTGGAAATATCATTGCACAATCTGATTCACCTGATTCAACTGTACAACTGTCATTATGAATATTTGTTCTGACTAATAATTACGCAGTAAAATAAAACCGTATATTTATATATAAACATGACTTTCCTTTTCATTTTCCCGAAAGCTATTAGAGATATTAGAAATATCATTGCAGCATCTGATAGACCTAATTAAACTCTACAACTGTAATTATGAATATTTGTTCTATGACTCATAATTACGCAGTAAAATGAAACTTAATATTTATATAAAAACATGACTTTCCTCCTCATTTTCTCGAAAGCTATTAGAGATATTGGAAATATCATTGCAGCATCTGATACACCTAATTAAATTGTACAACTGATATTATGAATATTTGTTGTATGACTAATAATTACGCAGTAAAATTAAACTTTATATTTATATAAAAATATGACTTTCCTTCTCATTTTCCCGAAAGCTATTAGAGATATTGGAAATATCATTGCAGCATCTGATGGACCAAATTAAACTGTACAACTGATATTATGAATATTTGTTATATGACTAATAATTACGCAGTAAAATAAAACTTTATATTTATATAAAAACATTACTTTCCTCCTCATTTTCTCGAAAGCTATTAGAGATATTGGAAATATCATTGCAGCATCTGATAGACTTAATTAAACTCTACAACTGTAATTATGAATATTTGTTGTATGACTCATAATTATGCAGTAAAATAAAACTTTATATTTATATAGAAACATAACTTTACTCCTCATTTTCTCGAAAGCTATTAGAGATATTGAAAATATCATTGCAGCAACTGATAGGCCTATTTAAACTCTACCACTGTACTTATGAATATTTGTTCTTTGACTCATAATTACGCAGTAAAATAAAACTATATATTTATATAAAAACATGAATTTCCTCCTCATTTTCTCGAAAGCTATTAGAGATATTGGAAATATAGTTGCAGCATCTGATGGACCTAATTAAACTGTACAACTGATATTATGAATATTTGTTGTATGACTAATATTTACTCAGTAAAATAAAACTTTATATTTATATAAAAACATGACTTTCCTCCTCATTTTATCGAAAGCTATTAGAGATATTGAAAAAATCATTGCAGCATCTGATAGACCTAATAAAATTGTACAACTGTCATTATGAATATTTGTTCTATGACTCATAATTACGCAGTAAAATGAAACTTAATATTTATATAAAAACATGATTTTCCTCCTCATTTTCTCGAAAGCTATTAGAGATATTGGAAATATTATTGCAGCATCTGATACACCTAATTAAACTGTAAAACTGACATTATGAATATTTGTTCTATGACTAATAATTACGCAGTAAAATAAAACCGTATAATTATATAAAAACACGACTTTCCTCCTCATTTTCTCGAAAGATATTAGAGATATTGGAAATATTATTACAGAATCTGATAGACCTAATTAAAATCTACTAATGTAATTATGAATATTTGCTCTGGTACTAATATATAATGAATTTTACTTTTTTTTAAATTACTTTCTTCCTCATTTTCTCGAAAGCTATTAGAGATATTGGAAATATCATTGCACAATCTGATTCACCTGATTCAACTGTACAACTGTCATTATGAATATTTGTTCTGAATAATAATTACGCAGTAAAATAAAACCGTATATTTATATATAAACATGACTTTCCTTCTCATTTTCCCGAAAGCTATTAGAGATATTAGAAATATCATTGCAGCATCTGATAGACCTAATTAAACTCTACAACTGTAATTATGAATATTTGTTCTATGACTCATAATTACGCAGTAAAATGAAACTTAATATTTATATAAAAACATGACTTTCCTCCTCATTTTCTCGAAAGCTATTAGAGATATTGGAAATATCATTGCAGCATCTGATGGACCAAATTAAACTCTACAACTGATATTTAAATATTTGTTATATGACTAATAATTACGCAGTAAAATAAAACTTTATATTTATATAAAAACATGACTTTCCTCCTCATTTTCTCGAAAGCTATTAGAGATATTGGAAATATCATTGCAGCATCTGATACACCTAATTAAATTGTACAACTGATATTATGAATATTTGTTGTATGACTAATAATTACGCAGTAAAATTAAACTTTATATTTATATAAAAACATGACTTTCCTTCTCATTTTCCCGAAAGCTATTAGAGATATTGGAAATATCATTGCAGCATCTGATAGACCTAATAAAATTGTACAACTGTCATTATGAATATTTATTCTATGACTCATAATTACGCAGTAAAATGAAACTTAATATTTATATAAAAACATGACTTTCCTCCTCATTTTCTCGAAAGCTATTAGAGATATTGGAAATATTATTGCAGCATCTGATACACCTAATTAAACTGTAAAACTGACATTATGAATATTTGTTCTATGACTAATAATTACGCAGTAAAATAAAACCGTATAATTATATAAAAACACGACTTTCCTCCTCATTTTCTCGAAAGATATTAGAGATATTGGAAATATTATTACAGAATCTGATAGACCTAATTAAAATCTACTAATGTCATTATGAATATTTGCTCTAGTACTAATATATACTGAATTTTACTTTTTTTAAAATTACTTTCTTCCTCATTTTCTCGAAAGCTATTAGAGATATTGGAAATATCATTGCACCATCTGATACATCTAATTCAACTGTACAACTGTCATTATGAATATTTGTTCTGACTAATAATTACGCAGTAAAATAAAACCGTATATTTATATATAAATATGATTTTCCTTCTCATTTTCCCGAAAGCTATTAAAGATATTGGAAATATCATTGCAGCATCTGATAGACCTAATTAAACTGTACAACTGGAATTATGAATATTTGTTCTATGACTCATAATTACGCAGTAAAATGAAACTTAATATTTATATAAAAATATGACTTTCCTCCTCATTTTCTCGAAAGCTATTAGAGATATTGGAAATATCATTGCAGCATCTGATGGACCAAATTAAACTGTACAACTGATATTATGAATATTTGTTATATGACTAATAATTACGCAGTAAAATAAAACTTTATATTTATATAAAAACATTACTTTCCTCCTCATTTTCTCGAAAGCTATTAGAGATATTGGAAATATCATTGCAGCATCTGATAGACTTAATTAAACTGTACAACTGTAATTATGAATATTTGTTGTATGACTCATAATTACGCAGTAAAATAAAACTTTATATTTATATAGAAACATAACTTTACTCCTCATTTTCTCGAAAGCTATTAGAGATATTGAAAATATCATTGCAGCAACTGATAGGCCTATTTAAACTCTACCACTGTACTTATGAATATTTGTTCTTTGACTCATAATTACGCAGTAAAATAAAACTATATATTTATATAAAAACATGAATTTCCTCCTCATTTTCTCGAAAGCTATTAGAGATATTGGAAATATAATTGCAGCATCTGATGGACCTAATTAAACTGTACAACTGATATTATGAATATTTGTTGTATGACTAATATTTACTCAGTAAAATAAAACTTTATATTTATATAAAAACATGACTTTCCTCCTCATTTTATCGAAAGCTATTAGAGATATTGAAAAAATCATTGTAGCACCTGATAGACCTAATAAAATTGTACAACTGTCATTATGAATATTTGTTCTATGACTCATAATTACGCAGTAAAATGAAACTTAATATTTATATAAAAACATGACTTTCCTCCTCATTTTCTCGAAAGCTATTAGAGATATTGGAAATATTATTGCAGCATCTGATACACCTAATTAAACTGTAAAACTGACATTATGAATATTTGTTCTATGACTAATAATTACGCAGTAAAATAAAACCGTATAATTATATAAAAACACGACTTTCCTCCTCATTTTCTCGAAAGATATTAGAGATATTGGAAATATTATTACAGAATCTGATAGACCTAATTAAAATCTACTAATGTCATTATGAATATTTGCTCTGGTACTAATATATAATGAATTTTACTTTTTTTTAAATTACTTTCTTCCTCATTTTCTCGAAAGCTATTAGAGATATTGGAAATATCATTGCACAATCTGATTCACCTGATTCAACTGTACA
>JAPQNM010002749.1:5311-27811 GCA_029783475.1 Metacarcinus magister
ACGCAGTAAAATTAAACTTTATATTTATATAAAAATATGACTTTCCTTCTCATTTTCCCGAAAGCTATTAGAGATATTGGAAGTATCATTGCAGCATCTGATGGACCAAATTAAACTGTACAACTGATATTATGAATATTTGTTATATGACTAATAATTACGCAGTAAAATTAAACTTTATATTTATATAAAAACATGACTTTCCTTCTCATTTTCCCGAAAGCTATTAGAGATATTGGAAATATCATTGCAGCATCTGATAGACCTAATAAAATTGTACAACTGTCATTATGAATATTTATTCTATGACTCATAATTACGCAGTAAAATGAAACTTAATATTTATATAAAAACATGACTTTCCTCCTCATTTTCTCGAAAGCTATTAGAGATATTGGAAATATTATTGCAGCATCTGATACACCTAATTAAACTGTAAAACTGACAATATGAATATTTGTTCTATGACTAATAATTACGCAGTAAAATAAAACCGTATAATTATATAAAAACACGACTTTCCTCCTCATTTTCTCGAAAGATATTAGAGATATTGGAAATATTATTACAGAATCTGATAGACCTAATTAAAATCTACTAATGTCATTATGAATATTTGCTCTACTACTAATATATACTGAATTTTACTTTTTTTAAAATTACTTTCTTCCTCATTTTCTCGAAAGCTATTAGAGATATTGGAAATATCATTGCACCATCTGATACATCTAATTCAACTGTACAACTGTCATTATGAATATTTGTTCTGACTAATAATTACGCAGTAAAATAAAACCGTATATTTATATATAAATATGAATTTCCTTCTCATTTTCCCGAAAGCTATTAAAGATATTGGAAATATCATTGCAGCATCTAATAGACCTAATTAAACTGTACAACTGGAATTATGAATATTTGTTCTATGACTCATAATTACGCAGTAAAATGAAACTTAATATTTATATAAAAATATGACTTTCCTCCTCATTTTCTCGAAAGCTATTAGAGATATTGGAAATATCATTGCAGCATCTGATGGACCAAATTAAACTGTACAACTGATATTATGAATATTTGTTATATGACTAATAATTACGCAGTAAAATAAAACTTTATATTTATATAAAAACATTACTTTCCTCCTCATTTTCTCGAAAGCTATTAGAGATATTGGAAATATCATTGCAGCATCTGATAGACTTAATTAAACTGTACAACTGTAATTATGAATATTTGTTGTATGACTCATAATTATGCAGTAAAATAAAACTTTATATTTATATAGAAACATAACTTTACTCCTCATTTTCTCGAAAGCTATTAGAGATATTGAAAATATCATTGCAGCAACTGATAGGCCTATTTAAACTCTACCACTGTACTTATGAATATTTGTTCTTTGACTCATAATTACGCAGTAAAATAAAACTATATATTTATATAAAAACATGAATTTCCTCCTCATTTTCTCGAAAGCTATTAGAGATATTGGAAATATAATTGCAGCATCTGATGGACCTAATTAAACTGTACAACTGATATTATGAATATTTGTTGTATGACTAATATTTACTCAGTAAAATAAAACTTTATATTTATATAAAAACATGACTTTCCTCCTCATTTTATCGAAAGCTATTAGAGATATTGAAAAAATCATTGCAGCATCTGATAGACCTAATAAAATTGTACAACTGTCATTATGAATATTTGTTCTATGACTCATAATTACGCAGTAAAATAAACTTAATATTTATATAAAAACATGACTTTCCTCCTCATTTTCTCGAAAGCTATTAGAGATATTGGAAATATTATTGCAGCATCTGATACACCTAATTAAACTGTAAAACTGACATTATGAATATTTGTTCTATGACTAATAATTACGCAGTAAAATAAAACCGTATAATTATATAAAAACACGACTTTCCTCCTCATTTTCTCGAAAGATATTAGAGATATTGGAAATATTATTACAGAATCTGATAGACCTAATTAAAATCTACTAATGTCATTATGAATATTTGCTCTGGTACTAATATATAATGAATTTTACTTTTTTTTAAATTACTTTCTTCCTCATTTTCTCGAAAGCTATTAGAGATATTGGAAATATCATTGCACAATCTGATTCACCTGATTCAACTGTACAACTGTCATTATGAATATTTGTTCTGACTAATAATTACGCAGTAAAATAAAACCGTATATTTATATATAAACATGACTTTCCTTTTCATTTTCCCGAAAGCTATTAGAGATATTAGAAATATCATTGCAGCATCTGATAGACCTAATTAAACTCTACATCTGTAATTATGAATATTTGTTCTATGACTCATAATTACGCAGTAAAATGAAACTTAATATTTATATAAAAACATGACTTTCCTCCTCATTTTCTCGAAAGCTATTAGAGATATTGGAAATATCATTGCAGCATCTGATACACCTAATTAAATTGTACAACTGTCATTATGAATATTTGTTGTATGACTAATAATTACGCAGTAAAATTAAACTTTATATTTATATAAAAATATGACTTTCCTTCTCATTTTCCCGAAAGCTATTAGAGATATTGGAAATATCATTGCAGCATCTGATAGACTTAATTAAACTGTACAACTGTAATTATGAATATTTCTTGTATGACTCATAATTACGCAGTAAAATAAAACTTTATATTTATATAGAAACATAACTTTACTCCTCATTTTCTCGAAAGCTATTAGAGATATTGAAAATATCATTGCAGCAACTGATAGGCCTATTTAAACTCTACCACTGTACTTATGAATATTTGTTCTTTGACTCATAATTACGCAGTAAAATAAAACTATATATTTATATAAAAAATAGAATTTCCTCCTCATTTTCTCGAAAGCTATTAGAGATATTGGAAATATAATTGCAGCATCTGATGGACCTAATTAAACTGTACAACTGATATTATGAATATTTGTTGTATGACTAATATTTACTCAGTAAAATAAAACTTTATATTTATATAAAAACATGACTTTCATCCTCATTTTATCGAAAGCTATTAGAGATATTGAAAAAATCATTGCAGCATCTGATAGACCTAATAAAATTGTACAACTGTCATTATGAATATTTGTTCTATGACTCATAATTACGCAGTAAAATGAAACTTAATATTTATATAAAAACATGACTTTCCTCATCATTTTCTCGAAAGCTATTAGAGATATTGGAAATATCATTGCAGCATCTGATGGACCAAATTAAACTCTACAACTGATATTTGTTATATGACTAATAATTACGCAGTAAAATAAAACTTTATATTTATATAAAAACATGACTTTCCTCCTCATTTTCTCGAAAGCTATTAGAGATATTGGAAATATCATTGCAGCATCTGATACACCTAATTAAATTGTACAACTGATATTATGAATATTTGTTGTATGACTAATAATTACGCAGTAAAATTAAACTTTATATTTATATAAAAACATGACTTTCCTTCTCATTTTCCCGAAAGCTATTAGAGATATTGGAAATATCATTGCAGCATCTGATAGACCTAATAAAATTGTACAACTGTCATTATGAATATTTATTCTATGACTCATAATTACGCAGTAAAATGAAACTTAATATTTATATAAAAACATGACTTTCCTCCTCATTTTCTCGAAAGCTATTAGAGATATTGGAAATATTATTGCAGCATCTGATACACCTAATTAAACTGTAAAACTGACAATATGAATATTTGTTCTATGACTAATAATTACGCAGTAAAATAAAACCGTATAATTATATAAAAACACGACTTTCCTCCTCATTTTCTCGAAAGATATTAGAGATATTGGAAATATTATTACAGAATCTGATAGACCTAATTAAAATCTACTAATGTCATTATGAATATTTGCTCTACTACTAATATATACTGAATTTTACTTTTTTTTAAATTACTTTCTTCCTCATTTTCTCGAAAGCTATTAGAGATATTGGAAATATCATTGCACCATCTGATACATCTAATTCAACTGTACAACTGTCATTATGAATATTTGTTCTGACTAATAATTACGCAGTAAAATAAAACCGTATATTTATATATAAATATGATTTTCCTTCTCATTTTCCCGAAAGCTATTAAAGATATTGGAAATATCATTGCAGCATCTGATAGACCTAATTAAACTGTACAACTGGAATTATGAATATTTGTTCTATGACTCATAATTACGCAGTAAAATGAAACTTAATATTTATATAAAAATATGACTTTCCTCCTCATTTTCTCGAAAGCTATTAGAGATATTGGAAATATCATTGCAGCATCTGATGGACCAAATTAAACTGTACAACTGATATTATGAATATTTGTTATATGACTAATAATTACGCAGTAAAATAAAACTTTATATTTATATAAAAACATTACTTTCCTCCTCATTTTCTCGAAAGCTATTAGAGATATTGGAAATATCATTGCAGCATCTGATAGACTTAATTAAAACTGTACAACTGTAATTATGAATATTTGTTGTATGACTCATAATTACGCAGTAAAATAAAACTTTATATTTATATAGAAACATAACTTTACTCCTCATTTTCTCGAAAGCTATTAGAGATATTGAAAATATCATTGCAGCAACTGATAGGCCTATTTAAACTCTACCACTGTACTTATGAATATTTGTTCTTTGACTCATAATTACGCAGTAAAATAAAACTATATATTTATATAAAAACATGAATTTCCTCCTCATTTTCTCGAAAGCTATTAGAGATATTGGAAATATAATTGCAGCATCTGATGGACCTAATTAAACTGTACAACTGATATTATGAATATTTGTTGTATGACTAATATTTACTCAGTAAAATAAAACTTTATATTTATATAAAAACATGACTTTCCTCCTCATTTTATCGAAAGCTATTAGAGATATTGAAAAAATCATTGCAGCATCTGATAGACCTAATAAAATTGTACAACTGTCATTATGAATATTTGTTCTATGACTCATAATTACGCAGTAAAATGAAACTTAATATTTATATAAAAACATGACTTTCCTCCTCATTTTCTCGAAAGCTATTAGAGATATTGGAAATATTATTGCAGCATCTGATACACCTAATTAAACTGTAAAACTGACATTATGAATATTTGTTCTATGACTAATAATTACGCAGTAAAATAAAACCGTATAATTATATAAAAACACGACTTTCCTCCTCATTTTCTCGAAAGATATTAGAGATATTGGAAATATTATTACAGAATCTGATAGACCTAATTAAAATCTACTAATGTCATTATGAATATTTGCTCTGGTACTAATATATAATGAATTTTACTTTTTTTTAAATTACTTTCTTCCTCATTTTCTCGAAAGCTATTAGAGATATTGGAAATATCATTGCACAATCTGATTCACCTGATTCAACTGTACAACTGTCATTATGAATATTTGTTCTGACTAATAATTACGCAGTAAAATAAAACCGTATATTTATATATAAACATGACTTTCCTTCTCATTTTCCCGAAAGCTATTAGAGATATTGGAAATATCATTGCAGCATCTGATAGACCTAATTAAACTCTACAACTGTAATTATGAATATTTGTTCTATGACTCATAATTACGCAGTAAAATGAAACTTAATATTTATATAAAAACATGACTTTCCTCCTCATTTTCTCGAAAGCTATTAGAGATATTGGAAATATCATTGCAGCATCTGATACACCTAATTAAATTGTACAACTGATATTATGAATATTTGTTGTATGACTAATAATTACGCAGTAAAATTAAACTTTATATTTATATAAAAATATGACTTTCCTTCTCATTTTCCCGAAAGCTATTAGAGATATTGGAAATATCATTGCAGCATCTGATGGACCAAATTAAACTGTACAACTGATATTATGAATATTTGTTATATGACTAATAATTACGCAGTAAAATAAAACTTTATATTTATATAAAAACATTACTTTCCTCCTCATTTTCTCGAAAGCTATTAGAGATATTGGAAATATCATTGCAGCATCTGATAGACTTAATTAAACTGTACAACTGTAATTATGAATATTTCTTGTATGACTCATAATTACGCAGTAAAATAAAACTTTATATTTATATAGAAACATAACTTTACTCCTCATTTTCTCGAAAGCTATTAGAGATATTGAAAATATCATTGCAGCAACTGATAGGCCTATTTAAACTCTACCACTGTACTTATGAATATTTGTTCTTTGACTCATAATTACGCAGTAAAATAAAACTATATATTTATATAAAAACATGAATTTCCTCCTCATTTTCTCGAAAGCTATTAGAGATATTGGAAATATAATTGCAGCATCTGATGGACCTAATTAAACTGTACAACTGATATTATGAATATTTGTTGTATGACTAATATTTACTCAGTAAAATAAAACTTTATATTTATATAAAAACATGACTTTCCTCCTCATTTTATCGAAAGCTATTAGAGATATTGAAAAAATCATTGCAGCATCTGATAGACCTAATAAAATTGTACAACTGTCATTATGAATATTTGTTCTATGACTCATAATTACGCAGTAAAATGAAACTTAATATTTATATAAAAACATGACTTTCCTCCTCATTTTCTCGAAAGCTATTAGAGATATTGGAAATATTATTGCAGCATCTGATACACCTAATTAAACTGTAAAACTGACATTATGAATATTTGTTCTATGACTAATAATTACGCAGTAAAATAAAACCGTATAATTATATAAAAACACGACTTTCCTCCTCATTTTCTCGAAAGATATTAGAGATATTGGAAATATTATTACAGAATCTGATAGACCTAATTAAAATCTACAAATGTCATTATGAATATTTGCTCTGGTACTAATATATAATGAATTTTACTTTTTTTTAAATTACTTTCTTCCTCATTTTCTCGAAAGCTATTAGAGATATTGGAAATATCATTGCACAATCTGATTCACCTGATTCAACTGTACAACTGTCATTATGAATATTTGTTCTGACTAATAATTACGCAGTAAAATAAAACCCTATATTTATATATAAACATGACTTTCCTTCTCATTTTCCCGAAAGCTATTAGAGATATTAGAAATATCATTGCAGCATCTGATAGACCTAATTAAACTCTACAACTGTAATTATGAATATTTGTTCTATGACTCATAATTACGCAGTAAAATGAAACTTAATATTTATATAATAACATGACTTTCCTCCTCATTTTCTCGAAAGCTATTAGAGATATTGGAAATATCATTGCAGCATCTGATACACCTAATTAAATTGTACAACTGATATTATGAATATTTGTTGTATGACTAATAATTACGCAGTAAAATTAAACTTTATATTTATATAAAAATATGACTTTCCTTCTCATTTTCCCGAAAGCTATTAGAGATATTGGAAATATCATTGCAGCATCTGATGGACTAAATTAAACTGTACAACTGATATTATGAATATTTGTTATATGACTAATAATTACGCAGTAAAATAAAACTTTATATTTATATAAAAACATGACTTTCCTCCTCATTTTCTCGAAAGCTATTAGAGATATTGGAAATATCATTGCAGCATCTGATGGACCTAATTAAACTGTACAACTGTAATTATGAATATTTGTTGTATGACTAATATTTACTCAGTAAAATAAAACTTTATATTTATATAAAAACATGACTTTCCTCCTCATTTTATCGAAAGCTATTAGAGATATTGAAAAAATCATTGCAGCATCTGATAGACCTAATAAAATTGTACAACTGTCATTATGAATATTTGTTCTATGACTCATAATTACGCAGTAAAATGAAACTTAATATTTATATAAAAACATGACTTTCCTCCTCATTTTCTCGAAAGCTATTAGAGATATTGGAAATATTATTGCAGCATCTGATACACCTAATTAAACTGTAAAACTGACATTATGAATATTTGTTCTATGACTAATAATTACGCAGTAAAATAAAACCGTATAATTATATAAAAACACGACTTTCCTCCTCATTTTCTCGAAAGATATTAGAGATATTGGAAATATTATTACAGAATCTGATAGACCTAATTAAAATCTACTAATGTCATTATGAATATTTGCTCTGGTACTAATATATAATGAATTTTACTTTTTTTTAAATTACTTTCTTCCTCATTTTCTCGAAAGCTATTAGAGATATTGGAAATATCATTGCACAATCTGATTCACCTGATTCAACTTTACAACTGTCATTATGAATATTTGTTCTGACTAATAATTACGCAGTAAAATAAAACCGTATATTTATATATAAACATGACTTTCCTTTTCATTTTCCCGAAAGCTATTAGAGATATTAGAAATATCATTGCAGCATCTGATAGACCTAATTAAACTCTACATCTGTAATTATGAATATTTGTTCTATGACTCATAATTACGCAGTAAAATGAAACTTAATATTTATATAAAAACATGACTTTCCTCCTCATTTTCTCGAAAGCTATTAGAGATATTGGAAATATCATTGCAGCATCTGATACACCTAATTAAATTGTACAACTGTCATTATGAATATTTGTTGTATGACTAATAATTACGCAGTAAAATTAAACTTTATATTTATATAAAAATATGACTTTCCTTCTCATTTTCCCGAAAGCTATTAGAGATATTGGAAATATCATTGCAGCATCTGATGGACCAAATTAAACTGTACAACTGATATTATGAATATTTGTTCTATGACTAATAATTACGCAGTAAAATAAAACTTTATATTTATATAAAAACATTACTTTCCTCCTCATTTTCTCGAAAGCTATTAGAGATATTGGAAATATCATTGCAGCATCTGATAGACTTAATTAAACTGTACAACTGTAATTATGAATATTTCTTGTATGACTCATAATTACGCAGTAAAGTAAAACTTTATATTTATATAGAAACATAACTTTACTCCTCATTTTCTCGAAAGCTATTAGAGATATTGAAAATATCATTGCAGCAACTGATAGGCCTATTTAAACTCTACCACTGTACTTATGAATATTTGTTCTTTGACTCATAATTACGCAGTAAAATAAAACTATATATTTATATAAAATCATGAATTTCCTCCTCATTTTCTCGAAAGCTATTAGAGATATTGGAAATATAATTGCAGCATCTGATGGACCTAATTAAACTGTACAACTGATATTATGAATATTTGTTGTATGACTAATATTTACTCAGTAAAATAAAACTTTATATTTATATAAAAACATGACTTTCCTCCTCATTTTATCGAAAGCTATTAGAGATATTGAAAAAATCATTGCAGCATCTGATAGACCTAATAAAATTGTACAACTGTCATTATGAATATTTGTTCTATGACTCATAATTACGCAGTAAAATAAAACTTTATATTTATATAAAAACATGACTTTCCTCCTCATTTTCTCGAAAGCTATTAGAGATATTGGAAATATTATTGCAGCATCTGATACACCTAATTAAAGTGTAAAACTGACATTATGAATATTTGTTCTATGACTAATAATTACGCAGTAAAATAAAACCGTATAATTATATAAAAACACGACTTTCTTCCTCATTTTCTCGAAAGATATTAGAGATATTGGAAATATTATTACAGAATCTGATAGACCTAATTAAAATCTACTAATGTAATTATGAATATTTGCTCTGGTACTAATATATAATGAATTTTACTTTTTTTTAAATTACTTTCTTCCTCATTTTCTCGAAAGCTATTAGAGATATTGGAAATATCATTGCACAATCTGATTCACCTGATTCAACTGTACAACTGTCATTATGAATATTTGTTCTGAATAATAATTACGCAGTAAAATAAAACCGTATATTTATATATAAACATGACTTTCCTTCTCATTTTCCCGAAAGCTATTAGAGATATTAGAAATATCATTGCAGCATCTGATAGACCTAATTAAACTCTACAACTGTAATTATGAATATTTGTTCTATGACTCATAATTACGCAGTAAAATGAAACTTAATATTTATATAAAAACATGACTTTCCTCCTCATTTTCTCGAAAGCTATTAGAGATATTGGAAATATCATTGCAGCATCTGATGGACCAAATTAAACTCTACAACTGATATTTAAATATTTGTTATATGACTAATAATTACGCAGTAAAATAAAACTTTATATTTATATAAAAACATGACTTTCCTCCTCATTTTCTCGAAAGCTATTAGAGATATTGGAAATATCATTGCAGCATCTGATACACCTAATTAAATTGTACAACTGATATTATGAATATTTGTTGTATGACTAATAATTACGCAGTAAAATTAAACTTTATATTTATATAAAAACATGACTTTCCTTCTCATTTTCCCGAAAGCTATTAGAGATATTGGAAATATCATTGCAGCATCTGATAGACCTAATAAAATTGTACAACTGTCATTATGAATATTTGTTCTATGACTCATAATTACGCAGTAAAATGAAACTTAATATTTATATAAAAACATGACTTTCCTCCTCATTTTCTCGAAAGCTATTAGAGATATTGGAAATATTATTGCAGCATCTGATACACCTAATTAAACTGTAAAACTGACAATATGAATATTTGTTCTATGACTAATAATTACGCAGTAAAATAAAACCGTATAATTATATAAAAACACGACTTTCCTCCTCATTTTCTCGAAAGATATTAGAGATATTGGAAATATTATTACAGAATCTGATAGACCTAATTAAAATCTACTAATGTCATTATGAATATTTGCTCTAGTTCTAATATATACCTAATTTTACTTTTTTTTAAATTACTTTCTTCCTCATTTTCTCGAAAGCTATTAGAGATATTGGAAATATCATTGCACAATCTGATACACCTAATTCAACTGTACAACTGTCATTATGAATATTTGTTCTGACTAATAATTACGCAGTAAAATAAAACCGTATATTTATATATAAACATGACTTTCCTTCTCATTAGCATCAAACAACAAAGCAACCATAAGAGAATGGCTGGAGAGGAAGGGTGTGGCAGTACCCGATGGTCTACTGAAAGTTCAGCTCATGAAACTTGCGGCTGAACACACAACTGCTGCCGATACAAGTTACGTCATCGACAGGATGGCCTTACAGCACGGACACAAGGTTGTACGACTGCCACCTTATCACTGTCAGTACAACGCGATTGAACTGATATGGGCTCAACTTAAAGGCTACATATCAAAAAGAAATACATTCAAGAATGCTCATTTATGAAGCAATAGCCACAATTACCCCAGAAAACTGGAAAGATGCCATACAACACGCCGAAAAAATACAACCAGACGATGCAAGAAGAGACGTGGTAATTGATCATTTCATCGACTCCTTCATTATCACACTCACTCCATCTGATGAAGAGGATTCATCATAATGGCTGTCATGCTGCCAGAATAGAGGATTAGGCCTACCGAGGAAACCTCTTTAAAAAAAAAACGTACTGTGACTTTTACCTCTTGGGTGGCGAGGAAACAAAGTCAACATTTCAGTATATACAAATGTAAAGGTCGATGTATAACCAATGTGTGACAAATTATAAAGAGAGAGAGAGAGAGAGAGAGAGAGAGAGAGAGAGAGAGAGAGAGAGAGAGAGAGAGAGAGAGAGAGAGAGAGAGAGAGAGAGAGAGAGAGAGAGAGAGATAAGAATAGTACTACTGAGATCGCAGCAAATAGAAATAAGAAAACAACATAGGGAATGAGAAAGCATAACACACACACACACACACACACACACACACACACACACACACACACACACACACACACACACACACACACACACACACACACGTGTCACGCGCTCAGGCAAGGCTCTCTCACGTAGGCCTCGGCTCAGGTCACTCACCAGCCAATCAGAGCGAAGGAGATATGGCAGTGTTGGACCCATGGGAATACTGTATTCTGTCCCACCAGAAAGCTCTGCTAAGATCTGTCGGACTATAGGAGTCCTTCATGCCCTAAGGATACTCACATAACCAGCCTAGACTGTGTTGTGACCTTTTTCACCACTGTAGAGGGTCTTCCTGAGGGGTCCTTGATCCTCTCTACCACCACACGCTCTCCAGTGGTCCCCTTGACGGCACGGCGGGCGGCGAAGTCCTTGGCTGAGGGGAAAGGGATGGGTGAGAAGGGTGATGAAGGGAAAAAGGGGGAGATCAGAGGAAAAGATGGGAAATGAGGGTGAAAAAGGGGACACTCACTCTCTAACTCTCTCTCTCACCTCCAATGACTTCCACGGAGCTAGTTGTCTTGTTATTTACTCCCTCTGTGGTGAAGGTCTTGGCCCCGTCCTTGTCCGTGATCGAGTGGGTCATGTATCTCTCACCGTCCGTAGAAGTCTTCATTTTCCGTGACAATCCGTCTTCTCCCCCCTTGGAAGACTCTACTATAGACCCCGCTTCAATATCTCCGTTTTCTGTGGGTTTTGTGAGTGGTTCGTTGGGTTTAAGTCTTTCTTTCTTGGTGGTTGCTTTGTGGTCGTTCTTGCCGTCCTTGTCCTTGGCAACTCCTGTGTGGGGAAGGATGTACGTGAGTGTGTGTGTGAGGGGAGGTGTGTGTGTAGGGTGGGGAAGGTGGGGTTAGGTGTGTGTTTTAGTGTGTTTAGAAAATGGATTGTGGTATTTACTTATTTTATTCATTTTTTTACTACTACTACTACTACTACTACTACTACTACTACTACTACTACTACTGCGGTACCTGAAGAAGACGTTTCCTTGGTCTCCGTGAGCAGCTCGCCGCCCCCTGACAGTGTGCGTGAGCCTCGGCGCACCACACGCCGGGCCACACTCCGGGCAACGCGACGACCTGCTAGCTCCTCCTCCTCTGTCTCATGGCTGAACCGATGCCCTTCCTGGAACACGGCAAGGAAGAGTCAGTGTGTGTGTGTGTGTGTGTGTGTGTGTGTGTGTGTGTGTGTGTGTGTGTGTGTGTGTGTGTGTACCCTCACCTTCTTGACGAGGTGTCCCTGCACGGAGGTGTTGGCCGCCCAGTCCTCCAGTGCGCGCGAGGCATTGCTGCGAAAACTCCGTTCCCGTTTGCACCGACCACTGCCGCTGCGGGACACGGGGCGACCCTGCGGGGGGAGGAGACGTGTGAGACGTGTGGCGGGGCGGGGTGTATGAGGGGTAGGGATGAGTGAGTGAGTGGTGAGTGAGGGGGGGGTGGGGGTGCAGTACACACCTTGTCCTGGGCGGGTAGGCGTGTACGTTTGACCGTGGTGTGCGTGCGCGTGGTGCCGTCCTTGGCCTCGTGCACAGTGTCCTGCGCCGCCTCCTCCTCTGAGTTCCTTCGTTCCTTCTTCGCCCTCAGGGACGCGCGGGTGTCCTCGGGACGGTTCCTCTTGAGGCTGGAGTTGCGTCGCACCACCTTGGTCCTGGTGCTGGTGTTGGTGTTGGAGGGGGAGGGGCGGGGGGCGGTGCTGGGGGCGGGGGACCCCTCCTTCACCCGACGCTGTCCTGCTGGGGTCTTGGCGGGGGAAGGTTGTTTCTGGCGCGGCTTGGGCTTGGTAGGGTTCGTGCCCACCTCACTCTCGGCGGGGGAGTGGGTGGAGGCATGGCTGGGTGTGGGTGTGGAGGCATGTGTGGGCGTAGGTGTGGGTGTGGGTGAGGCCGCCTCCTCCTCAGTGCGTGAGGCCGCCACGTCACGTCGGTAACTGTGGCTCAGGTTGGTCAGTTCCTCAGAAAACGAAAGTTTGGGTGAGAACTTGTAGGTGTGGGCGTCCTCAGCGGGGGTGGACACGCCGCCCTCGCCGCGGGACAATATGGTGCTGAGTGAGACGGGCGCCGCGCCTCGCTGGGGGGAGGTGTCCGCGCCCCGGCACCACTCTGGGGGCGATGATGGCTGCCTGCCCACAGACTCCAGGATCAGTTTGTGTGCACGCAGGGACGCCCTTCCCTGGGAGTTCCTTGACAGAGCAGGGGCTTCCCTGGTGTCCAGAGCCTTCCCAGGGGCCTCCGTGCGTGCTGGTGGCCAGGTGTGGTCCGTGTGCTGCCTGAAGGGCGTGTCTGCCAGTACACGCATGGTGATGGAGGGCGCGGCGAGGGCGGGGCGCCACCTCAACCCTGACTCACGGCTGCTGGTGTCCTCAGACCACTTCCTGCCGCCCTTCCTCCGCTCCTCACTCCTCTCACGCAGCCGGAACGACGACCTGAAGGGCGCGGACAGGCTGGGGGCGTCATCACCAGTGTCATCCTTCAGTAAAGGGGCGATGTTTTCCTTCTGGTCCTTCTCAGGTGGCGGGGGGCGGCGCTCCCCTAGCCCACCACGCTCCTTGATCACGCCCAGCCTGGCGTCCAGCTCAAAGGAGTCCCGCTTCAGGATGCGTTCGGGCGAAGGGCGCGGCGAGGCGAGGGGCGACGAGCAGCGGGACGACGACCTTGAAGAGTCACTCAGGATGGACGACAGGCTGACGGGGCCACGTCTGTCCTGCTGCGCACACTCAGGGGCGGACCAATCCTGCGCGGGGCACCGCAGGCTGTCCTCGCCCACGGACACAGACACGGACACGGAGGAGAGGCCCTGGGTGTGTGTGTGCTGGTGGGCGTGGCGCGGGGGCTGCGGCGAGACTGTGGGCGTGAGGGTCACTGTGAGGCTGGACGAAGCAGCCTTGGAGGGGGGTGAGGGGCTGGGGGGTGAGGGGTTTGGGGGCGAGGGGCTGGGGGCTGCTGGGGTTCTTAAGGAGGACAATAGTGACTTCCTGGCAGGGACTAAGGGGGTGACTCCTTCCAAGGTGGTGCCGCCCCCCAGCCCCAGGGGACGTAGAGGCGCCGCGTGGGCGTCAGTGGATGTGGCTGGCCTGGATGGGCTGGGTGAAGGGTCTGCCGGGCCTCGGGTGGGGGAGTCCAGGAGGGGGGAGTCCAGGAGGGTGGAGGCGAAGAGAGGGGAAGCGAGGATGGGGGAGGCAGGGGTAACGCAGTGTGTACGGGAAGTGTAGCTGGGGGGCGTTGGGGTGGACGGTGTAGGGGTGGGTGAGGCAGGGGTGGCAGGGTTAGGTGGAGTGTGTGTGTGCGTGGTGGCCGTGGTGACATCCTTGGTAGTGTGTTCCTGTGTGGTGGTGGTGAGTGTGGTGAGCATCTTAATGAGCCATGCCTGCCGTGCCCTTGGATCCTTGATGCTGCCACGCCCTAACACGTCAGGCACATCCGGGCTTAACGATTCAGAGTCTCCTTCAGGCCACGTCACGCCCTCCACCTCGGGGCGGGATGCAGTGCCCGAGGGCGAGCTGGAGGCTGGAGACTTACTAGGAGACCCAAAGGTGTCGTGGGCATGACGTGGGCGTACAGGTGAGTGTGATGCCCGGCGCAGCTCCATCAGCACCTGTGAGGCCTTGGGCAGCCCGTCCCTGCCCCTGGAGCCTGAACCCTTCCTGTCCTGCGAGGAGGCGTGGCGGCGGTACCGGCTGGACGGTGACGCAGACGACCCAAGCTCACGCCGGGCGGAGTCTGAGGCGTCCCTGGGGGGGCAGGGGTCACCCGTGTTGTCTGAGGAGACTCCCTGGGGCGGGGCTGTCCTGCGGCGCTCACCGGACCCAAGGTGTGCCGAGGGGGACCTGTGTGAGGTGGAGGTGGACCTGCGGGTGGAAGGGCTGCTCCTCCGTGTGGAAGAGTTGGTCCTGAGCGGCGCGGGGCTGGCCCGGCGTGTGGAAGGACTGGCTCGGCGGGGGGCGGGGCTGGTTCTTCGCGGGGCGGGGCTGGTCCTGCGTGGTCCAGGGCTTGCCCTTCGCGTTGATGGGCTTGCCCTTCGCGTGGATGGGCTTGCCCTTCGCGTTGATGGGCTTGCCCTTCGCGTGGATGGGCTTGCCCTTCGCGTGGATGGGCTTGCCCTTCGCGTGGATGGGCTTGCCCTTCGCGTGGATGGGCTTGCCCTTCGCGTGGATGGGCTTGCCCTTCGCGTGGCGGGGCTGGTCTTCCGTGGTCCGGGACTTGCCCTGCGTGCTGGGGAGCGTCGCCTGGCGTGGTCCCTGCGGGTGGGGCGGGGGGGCTCGGTGCGTGGGGCGGGGTCTTGGGTGGGCGTGAGGATCTTGTTCACCATGAAGGGGGACCTCATAGGCGTGGAGGACACCTTGGGCGCCGTGGGTCTGGTGGCGGGGCCCTGGGGTGCCGTGGGCCTGGAGGCGGGGCCCTGGGGTGCCGTGGGCCTGGAGGCGGGGCCCTGCGGTATCTTCTGGAAGAGTATATCCTCGGTGCCGTCCACAGTACCGTTAATGTCTGTCTTCTTGTCCTTGGTGAACCTGGACATGAACGCGCCGTGCATCCTCACCAACTCCTTGATGCGGCAAGACACTGGACGCAGCGACAACCCAATGTTCACGCGGTTACGTTCCTCTTCCTCAAGACGCTGACGCTGCCGAGCCTCCCACTCCAACAGACCACCACCACCACCACCACCACCACCACCACCACCACCACCACCACCACGCCTCTCCTCACGCCTCTTGTGTGGTGATCGCCGCGCCTCCTCGTCCACCACCTCCACCTGCACCCTGCGCGGCGCGGGACTCTCCCCGGCTGGCCTGGTGCGGGACGGCTTCACAGGCGACTCTAAACCACGAGGACCTTCCTGTGTGCTGGCCCGCGGGACCATCCTGCAGGACTCCGGCGCGGGGGGGTCAGCGGGGGGAGTGACGGGGCACCTCACCTCACCCTCCACAGTGGGGGGCGCCCCTCGTGTCCGCCGCTCCCCTGGGGTGGTTGTAGGGGCGCCGCGCCTCGCTCTGTGGGGGTCCTCCTCCTCGTCGTCCTTCCTGCGTGGTGGGCGTGTGACTGTGTCCTCGTGCAGCCCCGGCGTGGTGTGGGCGTGGCCTCGTGGGGCCTCACCCTGGCACCTCAACACCTGGCGGGGCGGTGAGGCAGGGCAGGCGGGGAGGTGGGGGGTGGCGCGGACACCATGGGGGGGTAGGACAGGCTCCTTCTGTACCCTGCTGACTTTGGTGGGCGTGGCGGGGGCTGGGCTGTGCTGAGGCGGGGTGGAAGGGGCGGGGCTGTGCTGAGGCGGGGCTGTGGAGAAGAACACTTGGATTAATGCACGCACACACGCACACGCGCGAGCACACACACACACACACACACACACACACACACACACACACACACACACACACACACACTTATGTACACACACACACTCAAACAAAACCAAAATCAACCCAGTCTGGCCGTAGAGGGGAGTGCGTGCATCCTAGGGGGAGGGGGGAGGGGGGAGGGGGAGGTGGTGCAGAGGTGGAGGGGTGCAGGGGTGGAGGAGGGGGAGGGGGTGGGTGCATGGGAGCTACGAGGCAGTGGGTCACCTATTCCCCCGAGCACGTGTGATCGTGACTGAGGTGGGCGGGGGGGCGGGGGGTGGGTTGGCCAGGGGCGGCATGCAGCATTGCCTGAGGGGGGGCGGCACCACCTTACCTGGGGGGGGCGGGGTGAGGGGATGGTAAGCAGCGCTGTAAGCTGAGTGTGTGAGTGTGGGCTGGTGTGTGGGTGTGGGCGGTCCTCCCTCCCCCCCCACCACACCCTGGGGCTGCTCCGCGTGGAGGGTGAGGGGGGGCGGGCGGCCTAAGGCGGGGGTCACCGCGGCAGACTCAGTGCCGGGCGCCGCGGCGTGAGGGCGGCGTGAGTGTGGAGGCTCCCCGCCTGAGGGGGTGGAGGCGTGGTGGCCTGGGCGTGGGCATGAGGGAGAGGCTGGGGAGGTGATAGTGTCGTCCTGGGGGGCGTGGTGGTGTGCCTCCGCGCCTGGCAGGGGCTCGGCAGGGGAGTGGCCCGTGGTCGCCCCTGCAAACAAGGCCAAGATGCATCACACACGTGCCGCGCCGCGCCGCTCTCTCACACGCCCACCCATGCTCCCCACGCCCCCCACCACCCCCACGCCCCCACGCCTCGCCGCCACGCCAGGTTAGTGTGGCCAGGTGTGGCCGCTGCACCACAGGTACGGCTTCACAAGGGCGTACCGGTGTGAGCGGCGGGTTAGTGGCGGCGGGGCGGCGGCACAGTTAGTGTGGCAGCCCCACAGCTTCTCGGCGGCGGGGCGGGGCGGGGCGGCGGGGCTAGTGAAGCCAGGCGGGGCTGGGGCGGTTAGTGAGGCGTGTTAGGAGGGAAGGGCGGACCAAGGCTGCAAGACAGAGCACGGAGTTAGTGCACACACACACACACACACACACACACACACACACACACCACCACAACCACAACCACATCAAACACACAACCAAAACCACCACCACCACCACCACCACCACCACCACCACGCCAAGCACACAATGTTAGGTGACGGTCATGCCTCCACACCACACACACACCCCATGCACACACCACACACACACACACACACACACACACACACACACACACACACACACACACACACACACACACACACACACACACACCATGCACACACTACGCACACACCACACTCAATTCATTCTATCAACATACATATATACATCACACATTCCTATATTTACACACACACACACACTCACCTGAGGAGGTGAGGCCCCGTCCTGCCCTGCAGGTAGGCCAGGCGGGCGGCACCAACTCCCTGACGCCGGGCCGCTCCGCCTCCGCCGCCACGCCTCCGTCTCCTTGGTGGTGGTCGTCCACACTCCTCCTCTCCCTGGCCTTGAAGGGCGCCGCGCCCCGCCCCTCATCCTGCTGCGTGGCGGGGAGGGCATGGAGGGGCGGGGGGAGGGGTCCGCTGTGTCCTTGTGTGGGGGTGGACGCCCCCGAGGGTTGTCTGTGTTGCGAGTGTTCAGAGTGGAAGCGTCGCGGCTCATTAGTGGGTGGCTCCTGCTGCTCCTGCTGCTGCTGCTGCTGCTGCTGCTGCTGTAGGTGGTAGTGGTTGTGGTTGTGATTGTGGTGGTTGTTGTCCCTGGCGTTGGGCGCCACGTGACGCAGCTTCACGTTAAAGAAGTGTCCGTTAGTGGCGGGGACGGGGGGAGAGGGTAGTGTGGAGGAGGGTAGGGTGGGGGAGGGTAGGGTGGGGGCGGTGAGGGTGGTGGTGATGGTGGTGGTGAAAGTATTGGTGTGGGTGGTGGGGGTGGGGGCGGGTGTGGGCATGGGTGTAGGGTGGGTGGGCGGGGGGCTGCCTCCCTTACCTACAGAGTCCCAGTCAAAGGATGTAGTGTTGCGGTGGTGTTGCTGTGGTACCTTTAGCCGAGGCTCGCACGCTGCCTCGCGCCGCACCTCCTGCACCACGCACTCCACGGACCGACGCTTCAGGATGCCCTTGGGCCGCGGACGAGTGTCCTCCGCGCACACCACCTCCGGCACCGCCTCGGCCTGCCTCAGACTCTCCTCCAGGAAGTGCATCAGCTCGGAGGCGTCCTCGCGGCCCGTCGGGATGGGAAAGTCGTACTCCTCCACGTTCATGTTGAGCTGCTGGGCGGTCATCTTGGTGGGGTCCGGGCCAGCCACGGACTCAAACTTGGACGAACTCTGAGGTCCGCGCGGCGCGCCCCCCGCAGGGAGCAGGTTGAGCGGAGTGTCGCCGAAGCGCATCACGGGCCGCCTCCCCTCGGCGTCCGTGACGGCAGTGTGAGTGTGAGCGTGAGTGTTGAAGGCGTGAGTATTGAGGGCGTGAGTATTAATGGCGTGAGTGTTGAGGGCGTGAGTGTTGAGGGCGTGAGTGTTGAGGGCGTGAGTGTTGAGGGCGTGGACGTGGGAGCGGGGCTCCGGCGCCACCTCCTCCGTGGCCTCCTTCACCTGAACCTCGCCGAAGCGCATCTCCTTGGGCTTGCCGTTCACCGTCTTGGTGGCCTTGACGCCCTTGGCGTTGGGGCCGCCCCAGTCATGTTTCAGGTCACCGAAACGCACCTCCTCCTTCCGAGGGCGTCGGTGTCGAGTCCTGCGGCTGCTGGAGTCACCGTCCGAGGCCTCGGTGGCAGCAGCGTCGAAGGACACTTTAGGTTTGTCCAAGGTTGTCTCCGCGGCGTGGTCAGGCGCCGCTTCCACCATCTTGTTGGAGTCCCGCGCCACGCCAAGCTCCTTGTCCACGCGCGACGTGGCCTCGTCAGCCAAGCCCAGCCCCATACGCGTCGCTTCTTCCCTTAGGTCGTCAAGGGCGTCCAGGCCGCCGCGACTCCACGCTGAGGACGACTCGGTGACGCATGAGCTGGCGCAGCTCACGTCCGTGGTGGTGGTGAGGGTCACGCTAAGGGACTCCAGCTTCCTGCGGGCACGAGCCACCCACTCAGGCTCCCGGGCGGCGCTGGAGGCACGCTCGGACAGCTGATCCACCTGGTGGGCCGCACGCAGACTGCGCCGCTCCTTGGCCAGCCGCACCCAGTGGGGCTGATCCTCCTCCGCCAGCTTGATGTGGCCCGTGGACGAGCTAAGCTTATTCCTCCGAGGGGGAGGCACAGGCTGGGGCCCGGGGGGCGGGTCCTCCCTGCCCTGGGGAGGTTCTCGCCGCGCTGTGAGGTCCACCGAGGACCCGCTGTGGCCGCGGGGACTCGACGGTTGACAGGGTGACTCCGGAGGGTGCGGGAGGGGAGTGGAGTGTGTGGTGGGGGGTGGAGGGGTGTCGTTGAGCCGCTGTGCCCCGCGGCTCAATTGGAAAGTTTTGACACAGTCAACAGAGTGGGTGGTGGAGGG
Organism: Metacarcinus magister; assembly: GCA_029783475.1. NCBI lineage: Eukaryota > Metazoa > Arthropoda > Malacostraca > Decapoda > Cancridae > Metacarcinus > Metacarcinus magister. The sequence goes on from JAPQNM010002749.1 coordinate 26,000, forward strand.
TCTTTGGGGTGTGTCCTCGGAGGGGGCCCCAAGTGAATCCCAGGAACGTGACCACTGCCAGGGGTCACTGCACTCCCCCTCTGGTGCCTCACGGGGCTCGGGGCAGGCTGTGGGGGGCGGGGAGGTGGTTGGGGGGCTGGGGGGGCGTGGTTCGTCCGCCAAGTTAGTGTTGCCGTACAGGTAGGTGAGCACCGCCTCCTTCTCCTGCTGCAGGGTGGGGCTGGACTGTACCTTGACGAGCGGGGACTCACTACGGTCGTCCTCGTGGTCCTGGTCAAGTGAACTCATAGACTTGGAACGCACCGAGGACTCACTCAGCACCACTGAGGATCCCTGGGACCCTGACGAGTCCCGGCGCGGACGTCCTTCAGACAGACTCCTCAGCTGCTCCCTGATCCGCTCCCTTAGTGCCCTCCGCTCCCTCCGCTCCTGCTGGATCTGTCGCTTCTCAATGGTCTGACGCACGTTGAATGCACTGGCACGTGACGGTCTGTCCTCAGCGTCACTCTGACGCACGTACATGCGTGACGTGGCGTCGCGGCTCACGATGGACACGTTGATGCCCTCCTCAAGGGGCGCGCCCTTCCGAAGGGAGCGTCGCGTGTGTTGGTCCCGCAGCCAGAGTGGCGCCGCGTCCTGTGAGGCGGCGAGGGTGGCGAGGCTCGATGCAGACCTGCTCTTCTTGGAGCTGATGGTGATGACGGTGCGGCGACTCACCACACCGGAGTCTGCAACACTCTCACGGTCACTGATCACCACGTCAGCCTCGGAGGACGACCGGTGCTCATCCACGCCACGACGCGCTACCACGCTGGCGGACTCACCCACGGACTCATCACAGCTCCAGGCAGGCTCACTGGGGGGACGGGGATCACTGGGAAGGCGGGGCTCACTGGGGGGGCGGGGCTCACTGAGGGGGCGGGGCTCACTCAGGTCAGTGGATGACCTCCTCTTAGCGGCCAGGCGGGTCACCTCCTCCTTGATCCTCCTGAAGGTGTCCTCAGCCTCGGTGGCGGCGGTGGTGAGGTGTGGGTTGGATCCTCCGCGGGGCGTCCTGCGGGAACACCCTTGCAGCAGGCGGCGCCGCACCTCTTGGCGGGCGTCGAGGTGCCGCGGGGCGTGGCGCGGACCAACACACTCTCCCTCCCCGCTCTCGGGTACGTGGGGCCGCGCAGGCTCCTCCTTGGAGGGCGCCTCAAGTTTGACTTCGATATTCACCACCCGCGCCGCCGGCAGGTCCTCGGAAGGGTCGTAGTCGTAGTCGTAGTCGTGGTGCAGGTCGTGTTGGTCCTGTAGGGCGTGAAGACTGTCTGCCGAGGAGCGTCTTGACCCGCGGGAGGGTGGGCGGCGGTGACTGAGTGCCCCGCTGCGCCCAACACAACCCTTGCCCTTCTGCGGGGAGTGGTCCAGCCGCGTCAGGGCCACCTGGGGGGAGGGACAACCTTAGCGTGTGTGCGTGCGTGTGTGTGTGTGTGTGCGCGGCAGACCACGTGAACATTAGCTAAGCTCTCCCCTTCCCCCTCGCCCCCCCCGCACCCTCCTACCCCTCCTGCCGCGGGCGAGAGACTTCCGCTGCCCAGCCTTTGTTAGGAGGAGGAGGAGGAGGAGGAGGAGGAGGAGGAGGAGGAGGAGGAGGAGGAGGAGGAGGAGGAGGAAGAGGAGGAAGGAAGAGGCCGTGGGAGGGAGGGAGTCTGAGTACTAAGGAAGAATAGAGAGAGTGACTACAAGATGAAGAGAAAGTTAGGAGCTGGAGGGAAGGAGGAGAAAATTTATGAGAGAGAGAGAGAGAGAGAGAGAGAGAGAGAGAGAGAG